>CATOCB010000306.1:0-254000 GCA_951411735.1 Somateria mollissima | reverse complement strand
CCTGGTTCCAGGTTCCCCGCCCGTGACCACCCCGGCACCAGGACCCCGGGTCACGTGGGGACCCCCGGCCCCAGGTCAGCGGGTCACGTGGGGACCCCGGCACCAGGACCCCGGGTCACGTGGGGACACCGGACCCAGGTCCCCGGGTCACGTGGGGATCCCGGACCCAAGTCAGCGGGTCACGTGGGGACACCGGACCCAGGTCCCCGGGTCACGTGGGGGACACCGGGACCCAGGTCAGCGGGTCACGTGGGGACCCCGGACCCATGTCAGCGGGTCACGTGGGGACACCGGACCCAGGTCAGGCGGTCACGTGGGGACCCCGGCAGCAGGACCCCGGGTCACGTGGGGACACCGGACCCAGGTCAGCGGGTCACGTGGGGACCCCGGACCCAGGTCAGCGGGTCACGTGGGGACTCCGGCACCAGGACCCCGGGTCACGTGGGGACAACACCGGACCCAGGTCCCCGGGTCACGTGGGGACCCCCGGCACCCAGGACCCCGGGTCATGTGGGGACCCCCGGCCCCAGGTCAGCGGGTCACGTGGGGACCCCGGCACCAGGACCCCCGGGTCACGTGGGGACCCCGGCCCCAGGTCAGCGGGTCACGTGGGGACCCCGGACCCAGGTCACCTGGTCATGTCTGGTACCCAGCCTGGTTCCCAGGTTCCGATGACCACCCCCGGCACCAGGACCCCGGGTCACGTGGGGACACCGGCCCCAGGTCAGCGGGTCACGTGGGGACCCCGGCCCCAGGTCACCTGGTCATGTCTGGTACCCAGCCTGGTTCCCAGGTTCCGATGACCACCCCGGCACCAGGACCCCGGGTCACGTGGGGACATCGGCCCCAGGTGACCGGGTCACGTGGGGACACCGGCCCCCAGGTGACCAAGTCACGTGGGGACCCCGGACCCAGGTCAGCGGGTCACGTGGGGACACCGGCCCCAGGTCACCGGGTCACGTGGGGACCCCGGACCCAGGTCAGCGGGTCACGTGGGGGACACCGGCCCCAGGACCCCGGGTCATGTGGGGACCCCAGACCCAGGTCAGCGGGTCACGTGGGCACCCCGGCACCAGGACCCCGGGTCACGTGGGGACCCCGGACCCAAGTCAGCAGGTCACGTGGGGGACACCGGCCCCAGGTCAGCAGGTCACGTGGGGACCCCGGACCCATGTCAGCGGGTCACGTGGGGACACCGGACCCAGGTCAGCGGGTCACGTGGGGACCCCGGCACCAGGACCCCGGTCACGTGGGGAACCCGGCCCCAGGTCAGCGGGTCACGTGGCGACCCCGGCACCAGGGACCCCGGGTCACGTGGGGACCCCGGCCCCAGGTCAGCGGGTCACGTGGGGACACAGGCCCCAGGGTCAGCGGGTCACGTAGGGACCCCGGACCCAGGTCCAGCGGGTCACGTGGGGACACCAGCCCCAGGTCCCCGGGTCACGTGGGGACCCCGGCCCCAGGTCAGCGGGTCACGTGGGGACCCCGGGCACCAGGACCCCGGGTCACGTGGGGACCCCGGCCCCAGGTCAGCGGGTCACGTGGGGACCCCGGACCCAGGTCACCTGGTCATGTCTGGTACCCAGCCTGGTTCCCAGGTTTCCCGATGACCACCCCGGCCCCACCAGGACCCCGGGTCACGTGGGGACACCGGCCCCAGGTTACCGGGTCACTTGGGGACCCCGGACCCAGGTCAGCGGGTCACGTGGGGACACCGGCTCCAGGTCACCGGGTCAGGTCGGGACCCCAGACCCAGGTCGGGTCATGTCACGTCCCATGCCCGGGTCCCCGGGTTGGATTTTTACCCAGGCCCCGGGTCACAGGGTCATGTCGGGTCAACGGCCTGGGTACAACGGTCTGGTGACCACCCCGACCCCAGGTCCCCGGGTCATGACGGGACACCGGACCAGGTCCCCGAGTCCGGTCGACACCACAGCCCCAGGTCCCCGGGTCAGGTCGGCACCCCGGAACCAGGTCACCGGGTCATGTCGGGACCCAGCCCGGGTCCCCGGGACGGGTTTTTACCCAAGCCCCAGATCACCGGGTCCTGTCGGGTCTCCGGCCCAGGTCCCCTGGACAGGTCGTTACCCCGGCCCCGGGTCACCGGGTCATGTCGGGTCGCTGTCCCGGGTACCAGTGTCAGGTGACCACCCCGGCCCCGGGAGACGGAGTCATACCGGGTCCCCGGCCCGGGTCCCCGGATCAGGTGGTTACCCTGGCCCCAGGTCACCGGGTCAGGTCGGGACCCCCGGACCCAGGTCCCCGGGTCGTATCGGGTCGCTGCCCCGGGTACCAGTGTCGGGTGACATCCCCAGCCCCAGGTCCCCGGGTCACGTGGGGTCCCCGGCCCGGGTCCCCGGGTTGCATCGGGACACCAGCGAAGGATCACCGGGTCCTGTCGGGTCCCCGGCCCGGGTCCCCTGGACAGGTCGTTAACCCGGCCCCGGGTCACCGGGTCATGTCACGCACCCGGCCTGGTTCCCAGGTTCCGGTGACCACCCCGGCATCAGGACCCCGGGTCACGTGGGGACACCGGCCCCAGGTCAGCGGGTCACGTGGGGACCCCGGACCCAGGTCACCTGGTCATGTCTGGTACCCAGCCTGGTTCCCAGGTTCCGATGACCACCCCGGCACCAGGACCCCGGGTCACGTGGGGGACACCGGCCCCAGGTGACCAGATCACGTGGGGACCCCGGCCCCAGGTCAGCGGGTCACGTGGGGACACCGGCCCCAGGTCACCGGGTCACGTGGGGACCCCGGACCCAGGTCAGCGGGTCACGTGGGGACACCGGCCCCAGTTCACCAGGTCAGGTCGGGACCCCGGACCCAGGTCAGCGGGTCATGTCACGTCCCATGCCCGGGTCCCCGGGTTGGATTTTTACCCAGGCCCCGGGTCACAGGGTCATGTCGGGTCAACGGCCTGGGTACAACGGCCTGGTGACCACCCCGACCCCAGGTCCCCGGGTCATGTCTGGTACCCAGCCTGATTCCCAGGTTCCGATGACCACCCCGGCACCAGGACCCCGGGTCACGTGGGGACACCGGCCCCAGGTGACCGGGTCACGTGGGGACACCGGCCCCAGGTGACCGGGTCACGTGGGGACCCCGGCCCCAGGTCAGCGGGTCACGTGGGGACACCGGCAGCAGGACCCCGGGTCACGTGGGGACCCCGGACCCAGGTCAGCGGGTTACGTGGGGACCCCGGCACCAGGACCCCGGGTCACGTGGGGACCCCGGCCCCAGGTCAGCGGGTCACGTGGGGATCCCGGACCCAAGTCAGCGGGTCACGTGGGGACACCGGACCCAGGTCCCCGGGTCACGTGGGGACCCCGTACCCAGGTCAGCGGGTCACGTGGGGACCCCGGACCCATGTCAGCGGGTCACGTGGGGACACCGGCCCCAGGTCAGCGGGTCACGTGGGGACCCCGGACCCATGTCAGCGGGTCACGTGGGGACACCGGCCCCAGGTCAGCGGGTCACGTGGGGGACCCCGGCACCAGGACCCCGGGTCACGTGGGGACACCGGACCCAGGTCAGCGGGTCACGTGGGGACTCCGGCACCAGGACCCCGGGTCACGTGGGGACCCCGGACCCAGGTCCCCGGGTCACCTGGGAACCCCGGCCCCAGGTCAGCGGGTCACGTGGGGACACCGGACCCAGGTCAGCGGGTCACGTGTGGACCCCGGCACCAGGACCCCGGGTCACGTGGGGACCCCGGCCCCAGGTCAGCGGGTCACGTGGGGACACCGGCCCCAGGTCAGCGGGTCACGTGGGGACCCCGGACCCATGTCAGCGGGTCACGTGGGGACACCGGACCCAGGTCAGCGGGTCACGTGGGGACACCGGACCCAGGTCCCCGGGTCACGTGGGGACACCGGACCCAGGTCAGCGGGTCACGTGGGGACACCGGCACCAGGACACCGGGTCACGTGGGGACCCCGGCCCCAGGTCAGCGGGTCACGTGTGGACCCCGGCACCAGGACCCCGGGTCACGTGGGGACCCCGGCCCCAGGTCAGCGGGTCACGTGGGGACACCGGCCCCAGGTCAGCGGGTCACGTGGGGACCCCGGACCCAGGTCAGCGGGTCACGTGGGGACACCAGCCCCAGGTCCCCGGGTCACGTGGGGACCCCGGCCCCAGGTCAGCGGGTCACGTGGGGACCCCGGACCCAGGACCCTGGGTCACGTGGGGACCCCGACCCCAGGTCAGCGGGTCACGTGGGGACCCCGGACCCAGGTCACCTGGTCATGTTTGGTACCCAGCCTGGTTCCCAGGTTCCGATGACCACCCCGGCATCAGGACCCCGGGTCACGTGGGGACACCGGCCCCAGGTGACCGGGTCACGTGGGGACACCGGCCCCAGGTCACCGGGTCACTTGGGGACCCCGGACCCAGGTCAGCGGGTCACGTGGGGACACCGGCTCCAGGTCACCAGGTCAGGTCGGGACCCCGGACCCAGGTCGGGTCATGTCACGTCCCATGCCCGGGTCCCCGGGTTGGATTTTTACCCAGGCCCCGGGTCACAGGGTCATGTCGGGTCAACGGCCTGGGTACAACGGTCTGGTGACCACCCCGACCCCAGGTCCCCGGGTCATGACGGGACACCGGACCAGGTCCCCGAGTCCGGTCGACACCACAGCCCCAGGTCCCCGGGTCAGGTCGGCACCCCGGAACCAGGTCACCGGGTCATGTCGGGACCCAGCCCGGGTCCCCGGGACGGGTTTTTACCCAAGCCCCAGATCACTGGGTCCTGTCGGGTCCCCGGCCCAGGTCCCCTGGACAGGTCGTTACCCCCGGCCCCAGGTCACCGGGTCATGTCGGGTCGCTGTCCCGGGTACCAGTGTCAGGTGACCACCCCGGCCCCGGGAGATGGAGTCATACCGGGTCCCCGGCCCGGGTCCCCGGGTCAGGTGGTTACCCTGGCCTCAGGTCACCGGGTTATGTCGCGACCCCGGACCCAGGTCCCCGGGTCGTATCGGGTCGCTGCCCCGGGTACCAGTGTCGGGTGACATTCCCGGCCCCAGGTCCCCGGGTCACGTGGGGTCCCCGGCCCGGGTCCCCGGGTTGCATCGGGACACCAGCGAAGGATCACCGGGTCCTGTCGGGTCCCCGGCCCGGGTCCCCTGGACAGGTCGTTAACCCGGCCCCGGGTCACCGGGACATGTCGCGCACCCGGCCTGGTTCCCAGGTTCCGGTGACCACCCCGGCACCAGGACCCCGGGTCACGTGGGGACACCGGACCCAGGTCAGCGGGTCACGTGGGGACCCCGGCCCCAGGTCACCGGGTCACGTGGGGACACCGGCAGCAGGACCCCGGGTCACGTGGGGACACCGGCCCCAGGTGACCGGATCACGTGGGGATCCCGGACCCAAGTCAGCGGGTCACGTGGGGACACCGGCCCCAGGTCCCCGGGTCACGTGGGGACCCCGGACCCAGGTCAGCGGGTCACGTGGGGACCCCGGACCCATGTCAGCGGGTCACGTGGGGACCCCGGACCCAGGTCAGCGGGTCACGTGGGGACCCCGGCAGCAGGACCCCGGGTCACGTGGGGACACCGGACCCAGGTCAGCGGGTCACGTGGGGACACCGGACCCAGGTCAGCGGGTCACGTGGGGACTCCGGCACCAGGACCCCGGGTCACGTGGGGACAGCGGACCCAGGTCCCAGGGTCACGTGGGGACCCCGGCCCCAGGTCAGCGGGTCACGTGTTGACCCCGGCACCAGGACCCCGGGTCACGTGGGGACCCCGGCCCCAGGTCAGCGGGTCACGTGGGGACCCCGGCACCAGGACCCCGGGTCACGTGGGGACCCCGGCCCCAGGTCAGCGGGTCACGTGGGGACCCCGGCCCCAGGTCAGCGGGTCACGTGGGGACACCAGCCCCAGGTCCCCGGGTCACGTGGGGACCCCGGACCCAGGTCAGCGGGTCACGTGGGGACCCCGGCACCAGGACCCCGGGTCATGTGGGGACCCCGGCCCCAGGTCAGCGGGTCACGTGGGGACCCCGGACCCAGGTCACCTGGTCATGTCTGGTACCCAGCCTGGTTCCCAGGTTCCGATGACCACCCCGGCACCAGGACCCCGGGTCACGTGGGGACACCGGCCCCAGGTGACCGGGTCACGTGGGGACACCGGCCCCAGGTCACCGGGTCACTTGGGGACCCCGGACCCAGGTCAGCGGGTCACGTGGGGACACCGGCTCCAGGTCACCGGGTCAGGTCGGGACCCCGGACCCAGGTCGGGTCATGTCACGTCCCATGCCCGGGTCCCCGGGTTGGATTTTTACCCAGGCCCCGGGTCACAGGGTCATGTCGGCTCAACGGCCTGGGTACAACGGTCTGGTGACCACCCCGACCCCAGGTCCCCGGGTCATGACGGGACACCGGACCAGGTCCCCGAGTCCGGTCGACACCACAGCCCCAGGTCCCCGGGTCAGGTCGGCACCCCGGAACCAGGTCACCGGGTCATGTCGGGACCCAGCCCGGGTCCCCGGGACGGGTTTTTACCCAAGCCCCAGATCACCGGGTCCTGTCGGGTCCCCGGCCCAGGTCCCCTGGACAGGTCGTTACCCCGGCCCCGGGTCACGTCGGGTCGCTGTCCCGGGTACCAGTGTCAGGTGACCACCCCGGCCCCGGGAGACGGAGTCATACCGGGTCCCCGGCCCGGGTCCCCGGATCAGGTGGTTACCCTGGCCCCAGGTCACCGGGTCAGGTCGGGACCCAGCCCGGGTCCCCGGGACGGGTTTTTACCCAAGCCCCAGATCACCGGGTCCTGTCGGGACCCCGGCCCAGGTCCCCTGGACAGGTCGTTACCCCGGCCCCAGGTCACCGGGTCATGTCGGGTCGCTGTCCCGGGTACCAGTGTCAGGTGACCACCTCGGCCCCGGGAGACGGAGTCATACCGGGTCCCCTGCCCGGGTCCCCGGGTCAGGTGGTTACCCTGGCCCCAGGTCACCGGGTCAGGTCGAGACCCCGGACCCAGGTCCCCGGGTCGTATCGGGTCGCTGCCCCGGGTACCAGTGTCGGGTGACATCCCCGGCCCCAGGTCCCCGGGTCACGTGGGGTCCCCGGCCCGGGTCCCCGGGTTGCATCGGGACACCAGCGAAGGATCACCGGGTCCTGTCGGGTCCCCGGCCCGGGTCCCATGGACAGGTCGTTAACCCGGCCCCGGGTCACCGGGACATGTCGTGCACCCGGCCTGGTTCCCAGGTTCCGGTGACCACCCCGGCACCAGGACCCCGGGTCACGTGGGGACCCCGGCCCCAGGTCAGCGGGTCACGTGGGGACCCCGGCACCAGGACCCCGGGTCACGTGGGGACACCGGACCCAGGTCCCCGGGTCACGTGGGGATCCCGGACCCAAGTCAGCGGGTCACGTGGGGACACCGGACCCAGGTCCCCGGGTCACGTGGGGACACCGGACCCAGGTCAGCGGGTCACGTGGGGACCCCGGACCCATGTCAGCGGGTCACGTGGGGACACCGGACCCAGGTCAGCGGGTCACGTGGGGACCCCGGCACCAGGACCCCGGGTCACGTGGGGACACCGGACCCAGGTCAGCGGGTCACGTGGGGACCCCGGACCCAGGTCAGCGGGTCACGTGGGGACTCCGGCACCAGGACCCCGGGTCACGTGGGGACACCGGACCCAGGTCCCCGGGTCACGTGGGGACCCCGGCACCAGGACCCCGGGTCATGTGGGGACCCCGGCCCCAGGTCAGCGGGTCACGTGGGGACCCCGGCACCAGGACCCCGGGTCACGTGGGGACCCCGGCCCCAGGTCAGCGGGTCACGTGGGGACCCCGGACCCAGGTCACCTGGTCATGTCTGGTACCCAGCCTGGTTCCCAGGTTCCGATGACCACCCCGGCACCAGGACCCCGGGTCACGTGGGGACACCGGCCCCAGGTCAGCGGGTCACGTGGGGACCCCGGCCCCAGGTCACCTGGTCATGTCTGGTACCCAGCCTGGTTCCCAGGTTCCGATGACCACCCCGGCACCAGGACCCCGGGTCACGTGGGGACATCGGCCCCAGGTGACCGGGTCACGTGGGGACACCGGCCCCAGGTGACCAAGTCACGTGGGGACCCCGGACCCAGGTCAGCGGGTCACGTGGGGACACCGGCCCCAGGTCACCGGGTCACGTGGGGACCCCGGACCCAGGTCAGCGGGTCACGTGGGGACACCGGCCCCAGGACCCCGGGTCATGTGGGGACCCCAGACCCAGGTCAGCGGGTCACGTGGGCACCCCGGCACCAGGACCCCGGGTCACGTGGGGACCCCGGACCCAAGTCAGCAGGTCACGTGGGGACACCGGCCCCAGGTCAGCAGGTCACGTGGGGACCCCGGACCCATGTCAGCGGGTCACGTGGGGACACCGGACCCAGGTCAGCGGGTCACGTGGGGACCCCGGCACCAGGACCCCGGGTCACGTGGGGAACCCGGCCCCAGGTCAGCGGGTCACGTGGCGACCCCGGCACCAGGACCCCGGGTCACGTGGGGACCCCGGCCCCAGGTCAGCGGGTCACGTGGGGACACAGGCCCCAGGTCAGCGGGTCACGTAGGGACCCCGGACCCAGGTCAGCGGGTCACGTGGGGACACCAGCCCCAGGTCCCCGGGTCACGTGGGGACCCCGGCCCCAGGTCAGCGGGTCACGTGGGGACCCCGGCACCAGGACCCCGGGTCACGTGGGGACCCCGGCCCCAGGTCAGCGGGTCACGTGGGGACCCCGGACCCAGGTCACCTGGTCATGTCTGGTACCCAGCCTGGTTCCCAGGTTCCGATGACCACCCCGGCACCAGGACCCCGGGTCACGTGGGGACACCGGCCCCAGGTTACCGGGTCACTTGGGGACCCCGGACCCAGGTCAGCGGGTCACGTGGGGACACCGGCTCCAGGTCACCGGGTCAGGTCGGGACCCCAGACCCAGGTCGGGTCATGTCACGTCCCATGCCCGGGTCCCCGGGTTGGATTTTTACCCAGGCCCCGGGTCACAGGGTCATGTCGGGTCAACGGCCTGGGTACAACGGTCTGGTGACCACCCCGACCCCAGGTCCCCGGGTCATGACGGGACACCGGACCAGGTCCCCGAGTCCGGTCGACACCACAGCCCCAGGTCCCCGGGTCAGGTCGGCACCCCGGAACCAGGTCACCGGGTCATGTCGGGACCCAGCCCGGGTCCCCGGGACGGGTTTTTACCCAAGCCCCAGATCACCGGGTCCTGTCGGGTCTCCGGCCCAGGTCCCCTGGACAGGTCGTTACCCCGGCCCCGGGTCACCGGGTCATGTCGGGTCGCTGTCCCGGGTACCAGTGTCAGGTGACCACCCCGGCCCCGGGAGACGGAGTCATACCGGGTCCCCGGCCCGGGTCCCCGGATCAGGTGGTTACCCTGGCCCCAGGTCACCGGGTCAGGTCGGGACCCCCGGACCCAGGTCCCCGGGTCGTATCGGGTCGCTGCCCCGGGTACCAGTGTCGGGTGACATCCCCAGCCCCAGGTCCCCGGGTCACGTGGGGTCCCCGGCCCGGGTCCCCGGGTTGCATCGGGACACCAGCGAAGGATCACCGGGTCCTGTCGGGTCCCCGGCCCGGGTCCCCTGGACAGGTCGTTAACCCGGCCCCGGGTCACCGGGTCATGTCACGCACCCGGCCTGGTTCCCAGGTTCCGGTGACCACCCCGGCATCAGGACCCCGGGTCACGTGGGGACACCGGCCCCAGGTCAGCGGGTCACGTGGGGACCCCGGACCCAGGTCACCTGGTCATGTCTGGTACCCAGCCTGGTTCCCAGGTTCCGATGACCACCCCGGCACCAGGACCCCGGGTCACGTGGGGACACCGGCCCCAGGTGACCAGATCACGTGGGGACCCCGGCCCCAGGTCAGCGGGTCACGTGGGGACACCGGCCCCAGGTCACCGGGTCACGTGGGGACCCCGGACCCAGGTCAGCGGGTCACGTGGGGACACCGGCCCCAGTTCACCAGGTCAGGTCGGGACCCCGGACCCAGGTCAGCGGGTCATGTCACGTCCCATGCCCGGGTCCCCGGGTTGGATTTTTACCCAGGCCCCGGGTCACAGGGTCATGTCGGGTCAACGGCCTGGGTACAACGGCCTGGTGACCACCCCGACCCCAGGTCCCCGGGTCATGTCTGGTACCCAGCCTGATTCCCAGGTTCCGATGACCACCCCGGCACCAGGACCCCGGGTCACGTGGGGACACCGGCCCCAGGTGACCGGGTCACGTGGGGACACCGGCCCCAGGTGACCGGGTCACGTGGGGACCCCGGCCCCAGGTCAGCGGGTCACGTGGGGACACCGGCAGCAGGACCCCGGGTCACGTGGGGACCCCGGACCCAGGTCAGCGGGTTACGTGGGGACCCCGGCACCAGGACCCCGGGTCACGTGGGGACCCCGGCCCCAGGTCAGCGGGTCACGTGGGGATCCCGGACCCAAGTCAGCGGGTCACGTGGGGACACCGGACCCAGGTCCCCGGGTCACGTGGGGACCCCGTACCCAGGTCAGCGGGTCACGTGGGGACCCCGGACCCATGTCAGCGGGTCACGTGGGGACACCGGCCCCAGGTCAGCGGGTCACGTGGGGACCCCGGACCCATGTCAGCGGGTCACGTGGGGACACCGGCCCCAGGTCAGCGGGTCACGTGGGGACCCCGGCACCAGGACCCCGGGTCACGTGGGGACACCGGACCCAGGTCAGCGGGTCACGTGGGGACTCCGGCACCAGGACCCCGGGTCACGTGGGGACCCCGGACCCAGGTCCCCGGGTCACCTGGGAACCCCGGCCCCAGGTCAGCGGGTCACGTGGGGACACCGGACCCAGGTCAGCGGGTCACGTGTGGACCCCGGCACCAGGACCCCGGGTCACGTGGGGACCCCGGCCCCAGGTCAGCGGGTCACGTGGGGACACCGGCCCCAGGTCAGCGGGTCACGTGGGGACCCCGGACCCATGTCAGCGGGTCACGTGGGGACACCGGACCCAGGTCAGCGGGTCACGTGGGGACACCGGACCCAGGTCCCCGGGTCACGTGGGGACACCGGACCCAGGTCAGCGGGTCACGTGGGGACACCGGCACCAGGACACCGGGTCACGTGGGGACCCCGGCCCCAGGTCAGCGGGTCACGTGTGGACCCCGGCACCAGGACCCCGGGTCACGTGGGGACCCCGGCCCCAGGTCAGCGGGTCACGTGGGGACACCGGCCCCAGGTCAGCGGGTCACGTGGGGACCCCGGACCCAGGTCAGCGGGTCACGTGGGGACACCAGCCCCAGGTCCCCGGGTCACGTGGGGACCCCGGCCCCAGGTCAGCGGGTCACGTGGGGACCCCGGACCCAGGACCCTGGGTCACGTGGGGACCCCGACCCCAGGTCAGCGGGTCACGTGGGGACCCCGGACCCAGGTCACCTGGTCATGTTTGGTACCCAGCCTGGTTCCCAGGTTCCGATGACCACCCCGGCATCAGGACCCCGGGTCACGTGGGGACACCGGCCCCAGGTGACCGGGTCACGTGGGGACACCGGCCCCAGGTCACCGGGTCACTTGGGGACCCCGGACCCAGGTCAGCGGGTCACGTGGGGACACCGGCTCCAGGTCACCAGGTCAGGTCGGGACCCCGGACCCAGGTCGGGTCATGTCACGTCCCATGCCCGGGTCCCCGGGTTGGATTTTTACCCAGGCCCCGGGTCACAGGGTCATGTCGGGTCAACGGCCTGGGTACAACGGTCTGGTGACCACCCCGACCCCAGGTCCCCGGGTCATGACGGGACACCGGACCAGGTCCCCGAGTCCGGTCGACACCACAGCCCCAGGTCCCCGGGTCAGGTCGGCACCCCGGAACCAGGTCACCGGGTCATGTCGGGACCCAGCCCGGGTCCCCGGGACGGGTTTTTACCCAAGCCCCAGATCACTGGGTCCTGTCGGGTCCCCGGCCCAGGTCCCCTGGACAGGTCGTTACCCCGGCCCCAGGTCACCGGGTCATGTCGGGTCGCTGTCCCGGGTACCAGTGTCAGGTGACCACCCCGGCCCCGGGAGATGGAGTCATACCGGGTCCCCGGCCCGGGTCCCCGGGTCAGGTGGTTACCCTGGCCTCAGGTCACCGGGTTATGTCGCGACCCCGGACCCAGGTCCCCGGGTCGTATCGGGTCGCTGCCCCGGGTACCAGTGTCGGGTGACATTCCCGGCCCCAGGTCCCCGGGTCACGTGGGGTCCCCGGCCCGGGTCCCCGGGTTGCATCGGGACACCAGCGAAGGATCACCGGGTCCTGTCGGGTCCCCGGCCCGGGTCCCCTGGACAGGTCGTTAACCCGGCCCCGGGACACCGGGACATGTCGCGCACCCGGCCTGGTTCCCAGGTTCCGGTGACCACCCCGGCACCAGGACCCCGGGTCACGTGGGGACACCGGACCCAGGTCAGCGGGTCACGTGGGGACCCCGGCCCCAGGTCACCGGGTCACGTGGGGACACCGGCAGCAGGACCCCGGGTCACGTGGGGACACCGGCCCCAGGTGACCGGATCACGTGGGGATCCCGGACCCAAGTCAGCGGGTCACGTGGGGACACCGGCCCCAGGTCCCCGGGTCACGTGGGGACCCCGGACCCAGGTCAGCGGGTCACGTGGGGACCCCGGACCCATGTCAGCGGGTCACGTGGGGACCCCGGACCCAGGTCAGCGGGTCACGTGGGGACCCCGGCAGCAGGACCCCGGGTCACGTGGGGACACCGGACCCAGGTCAGCGGGTCACGTGGGGACACCGGACCCAGGTCAGCGGGTCACGTGGGGACTCCGGCACCAGGACCCCGGGTCACGTGGGGACAGCGGACCCAGGTCCCAGGGTCACGTGGGGACCCCGGCCCCAGGTCAGCGGGTCACGTGTTGACCCCGGCACCAGGACCCCGGGTCACGTGGGGACCCCGGCCCCAGGTCAGCGGGTCACGTGGGGACCCCGGCACCAGGACCCCGGGTCACGTGGGGACCCCGGCCCCAGGTCAGCGGGTCACGTGGGGACCCCGGCCCCAGGTCAGCGGGTCACGTGGGGACACCAGCCCCAGGTCCCCGGGTCACGTGGGGACCCCGGACCCAGGTCAGCGGGTCACGTGGGGACCCCGGCACCAGGACCCCGGGTCATGTGGGGACCCCGGCCCCAGGTCAGCGGGTCACGTGGGGACCCCGGACCCAGGTCACCTGGTCATGTCTGGTACCCAGCCTGGTTCCCAGGTTCCGATGACCACCCCGGCACCAGGACCCCGGGTCACGTGGGGACACCGGCCCCAGGTGACCGGGTCACGTGGGGACACCGGCCCCAGGTCACCGGGTCACTTGGGGACCCCGGACCCAGGTCAGCGGGTCACGTGGGGACACCGGCTCCAGGTCACCGGGTCAGGTCGGGACCCCGGACCCAGGTCGGGTCATGTCACGTCCCATGCCCGGGTCCCCGGGTTGGATTTTTACCCAGGCCCCGGGTCACAGGGTCATGTCGGGTCAACGGCCTGGGTACAACGGTCTGGTGACCACCCCGACCCCAGGTCCCCGGGTCATGACGGGACACCGGACCAGGTCCCCGAGTCCGGTCGACACCACAGCCCCAGGTCCCCGGGTCAGGTCGGCACCCCGGAACCAGGTCACCGGGTCATGTCGGGACCCAGCCCGGGTCCCCGGGACGGGTTTTTACCCAAGCCCCAGATCACCGGGTCCTGTCGGGTCCCCGGCCCAGGTCCCCTGGACAGGTCGTTACCCCGGCCCCGGGTCACGTCGGGTCGCTGTCCCGGGTACCAGTGTCAGGTGACCACCCCGGCCCCGGGAGACGGAGTCATACCGGGTCCCCGGCCCGGGTCCCCGGATCAGGTGGTTACCCTGGCCCCAGGTCACCGGGTCAGGTCGGGACCCAGCCCGGGTCCCCGGGACGGGTTTTTACCCAAGCCCCAGATCACCGGGTCCTGTCGGGACCCCGGCCCAGGTCCCCTGGACAGGTCGTTACCCCGGCCCCAGGTCACCGGGTCATGTCGGGTCGCTGTCCCGGGTACCAGTGTCAGGTGACCACCTCGGCCCCGGGAGACGGAGTCATACCGGGTCCCCTGCCCGGGTCCCCGGGTCAGGTGGTTACCCTGGCCCCAGGTCACCGGGTCAGGTCGAGACCCCGGACCCAGGTCCCCGGGTCGTATCGGGTCGCTGCCCCGGGTACCAGTGTCGGGTGACATCCCCGGCCCCAGGTCCCCGGGTCACGTGGGGTCCCCGGCCCGGGTCCCCGGGTTGCATCGGGACACCAGCGAAGGATCACCGGGTCCTGTCGGGTCCCCGGCCCGGGTCCCATGGACAGGTCGTTAACCCGGCCCCGGGTCACCGGGACATGTCGTGCACCCGGCCTGGTTCCCAGGTTCCGGTGACCACCCCGGCACCAGGACCCCGGGTCACGTGGGGACCCCGGCCCCAGGTCAGCGGGTCACGTGGGGACCCCGGCACCAGGACCCCGGGTCACGTGGGGACACCGGACCCAGGTCCCCGGGTCACGTGGGGATCCCGGACCCAAGTCAGCGGGTCACGTGGGGACACCGGACCCAGGTCCCCGGGTCACGTGGGGACACCGGACCCAGGTCAGCGGGTCACGTGGGGACCCCGGACCCATGTCAGCGGGTCACGTGGGGACACCGGACCCAGGTCAGCGGGTCACGTGGGGACCCCGGCACCAGGACCCCGGGTCACGTGGGGACACCGGACCCAGGTCAGCGGGTCACGTGGGGACCCCGGACCCAGGTCAGCGGGTCACGTGGGGACTCCGGCACCAGGACCCCGGGTCACGTGGGGACACCGGACCCAGGTCCCCGGGTCACGTGGGGACCCCGGCACCAGGACCCCGGGTCATGTGGGGACCCCGGCCCCAGGTCAGCGGGTCACGTGGGGACCCCGGCACCAGGACCCCGGGTCACGTGGGGACCCCGGCCCCAGGTCAGCGGGTCACGTGGGGACCCCGGACCCAGGTCACCTGGTCATGTCTGGTACCCAGCCTGGTTCCCAGGTTCCGATGACCACCCCGGCACCAGGACCCCGGGTCACGTGGGGACACCGGCCCCAGGTCAGCGGGTCACGTGGGGACCCCGGCCCCAGGTCACCTGGTCATGTCTGGTACCCAGCCTGGTTCCCAGGTTCCGATGACCACCCCGGCACCAGGACCCCGGGTCACGTGGGGACATCGGCCCCAGGTGACCGGGTCACGTGGGGACACCGGCCCCAGGTGACCAAGTCACGTGGGGACCCCGGACCCAGGTCAGCGGGTCACGTGGGGACACCGGCCCCAGGTCACCGGGTCACGTGGGGACCCCGGACCCAGGTCAGCGGGTCACGTGGGGACACCGGCCCCAGGACCCCGGGTCATGTGGGGACCCCAGACCCAGGTCAGCGGGTCACGTGGGCACCCCGGCACCAGGACCCCGGGTCACGTGGGGACCCCGGACCCAAGTCAGCAGGTCACGTGGGGACACCGGCCCCAGGTCAGCAGGTCACGTGGGGACCCCGGACCCATGTCAGCGGGTCACGTGGGGACACCGGACCCAGGTCAGCGGGTCACGTGGGGACCCCGGCACCAGGACCCCGGGTCACGTGGGGAACCCGGCCCCAGGTCAGCGGGTCACGTGGCGACCCCGGCACCAGGACCCCGGGTCACGTGGGGACCCCGGCCCCAGGTCAGCGGGTCACGTGGGGACACAGGCCCCAGGTCAGCGGGTCACGTAGGGACCCCGGACCCAGGTCAGCGGGTCACGTGGGGACACCAGCCCCAGGTCCCCGGGTCACGTGGGGACCCCGGCCCCAGGTCAGCGGGTCACGTGGGGACCCCGGCACCAGGACCCCGGGTCACATGGGGACCCCGGCCCCAGGTCAGCGGGTCACGTGGGGACCCCGGACCCAGGTCACCTGGTCATGTCTGGTACCCAGCCTGGTTCCCAGGTTCCGATGACCACCCCGGCACCAGGACCCCGGGTCACGTGGGGACACCGGCCCCAGGTTACCGGGTCACTTGGGGACCCCGGACCCAGGTCAGCGGGTCACGTGGGGACACCGGCTCCAGGTCACCGGGTCAGGTCGGGACCCCAGACCCAGGTCGGGTCATGTCACGTCCCATGCCCGGGTCCCCGGGTTGGATTTTTACCCAGGCCCCGGGTCACAGGGTCATGTCGGGTCAACGGCCTGGGTACAACGGTCTGGTGACCACCCCGACCCCAGGTCCCCGGGTCATGACGGGACACCGGACCAGGTCCCCGAGTCCGGTCGACACCACAGCCCCAGGTCCCCGGGTCAGGTCGGCACCCCGGAACCAGGTCACCGGGTCATGTCGGGACCCAGCCCGGGTCCCCGGGACGGGTTTTTACCCAAGCCCCAGATCACCGGGTCCTGTCGGGTCTCCGGCCCAGGTCCCCTGGACAGGTCGTTACCCCGGCCCCGGGTCACCGGGTCATGTCGGGTCGCTGTCCCGGGTACCAGTGTCAGGTGACCACCCCGGCCCCGGGAGACGGAGTCATACCGGGTCCCCGGCCCGGGTCCCCGGATCAGGTGGTTACCCTGGCCCCAGGTCACCGGGTCAGGTCGGGACCCCCGGACCCAGGTCCCCGGGTCGTATCGGGTCGCTGCCCCGGGTACCAGTGTCGGGTGACATCCCCAGCCCCAGGTCCCCGGGTCACGTGGGGTCCCCGGCCCGGGTCCCCGGGTTGCATCGGGACACCAGCGAAGGATCACCGGGTCCTGTCGGGTCCCCGGCCCGGGTCCCCTGGACAGGTCGTTAACCCGGCCCCGGGTCACCGGGTCATGTCACGCACCCGGCCTGGTTCCCAGGTTCCGGTGACCACCCCGGCATCAGGACCCCGGGTCACGTGGGGACACCGGCCCCAGGTCAGCGGGTCACGTGGGGACCCCGGACCCAGGTCACCTGGTCATGTCTGGTACCCAGCCTGGTTCCCAGGTTCCGATGACCACCCCGGCACCAGGACCCCGGGTCACGTGGGGACACCGGCCCCAGGTGACCGGATCACGTGGGGACCCCGGCCCCAGGTCAGCGGGTCACGTGGGGACACCGGCCCCAGGTCACCGGGTCACGTGGGGACCCCGGACCCAGGTCAGCGGGTCACGTGGGGACACCGGCCCCAGTTCACCAGGTCAGGTCGGGACCCCGGACCCAGGTCAGCGGGTCATGTCACGTCCCATGCCCGGGTCCCCGGGTTGGATTTTTACCCAGGCCCCGGGTCACAGGGTCATGTCGGGTCAACGGCCTGGGTACAACGGCCTGGTGACCACCCCGACCCCAGGTCCCCGGGTCATGTCTGGTACCCAGCCTGATTCCCAGGTTCCGATGACCACCCCGGCACCAGGACCCCGGGTCACGTGGGGACACCGGCCCCAGGTGACCGGGTCACGTGGGGACACCGGCCCCAGGTGACCGGGTCACGTGGGGACCCCGGCCCCAGGTCAGCGGGTCACGTGGGGACACCGGCAGCAGGACCCCGGGTCACGTGGGGACCCCGGACCCAGGTCAGCGGGTTACGTGGGGACCCCGGCACCAGGACCCCGGGTCACGTGGGGACCCCGGCCCCAGGTCAGCGGGTCACGTGGGGATCCCGGACCCAAGTCAGCGGGTCACGTGGGGACACCGGACCCAGGTCCCCGGGTCACGTGGGGACCCCGTACCCAGGTCAGCGGGTCACGTGGGGACCCCGGACCCATGTCAGCGGGTCACGTGGGGACACCGGCCCCAGGTCAGCGGGTCACGTGGGGACCCCGGACCCATGTCAGCGGGTCACGTGGGGACACCGGCCCCAGGTCAGCGGGTCACGTGGGGACCCCGGACCCAGGTCAGCGGGTCACGTGGGGACACCGGCCCCAGGTCAGCGGGTCACGTGGGGACCCCGGCACCAGGACCCCGGGTCACGTGGGGACCCCGGCCCCAGGTCAGCGGGTCACGTGGGGACCCCGGACCCAGGTCACCTGGTCATGTCTGGTACCCAGCCTGGTTCCCAGGTTCTGATGACCACCCCGGCACCAGGACCCCGGGTCACGTGGGGACACCGGCCCCAGGTGACCGGGTCACGTGGGGACACCGGCCCCAGGTCACCGGGTCACTTGGGGACCCCGGACCCAGGTCAGCGGGTCACGTGGGGACACCGGCCCCAGGTGACCGGGTCACTTGGGGACCCCGGACCCAGGTCAGCGGGTCACGTGGGGACACCGGCTCCAGGTCACCGGGTCAGGTCGGGACCCCGGACCCAGGTCGGGTCATGTCACGTCCCATGCCCTGGTCCCCGGGTTGGATTTTTACCCAGGCCCCGGGTCACAGGGTCATGTCGGGTCAACGGCCTGGGTACAACGGTCTGGTGACCACCCCGACCCCAGGTCCCCCGGTCATGACGGGACACCGGACCAGGTCCCCGAGTCCGGTCGACACCACAGCCCCAGGTCCCCGGGTCAGGTCGGCACCCCGGAACCAGGTCACCGGGTCATGTCGGGACCCAGCCCGGGTCCCCGGGACGGGTTTTTACCCAAGCCCCAGATCACCGGGTCCTGTCGGGTCTCCGGCCCAGGTCCCCTGGACAGGTCGTTACCCCGGCCCCGGGTCACCGGGTCATGTCGGGTCGCTGTCCCGGGTACCAGTGTCAGGTGACCACCCCGGCCCCGGGAGACGGAGTCATACCGGGTCCCCGGCCCGGGTCCCCGGATCAGGTGGTTACCCTGGCCCCAGGTCACCGGGTCAGGTCGGGACCCCCGGACCCAGGTCCCCGGGTCGTATCGGGTCGCTGCCCCGGGTACCAGTGTCGGGTGACATCCCCAGCCCCAGGTCCCCGGGTCACGTGGGGTCCCCGGCCCGGGTCCCCGGGTTGCATCGGGACACCAGCGAAGGATCACCGGGTCCTGTCGGGTCCCCGGCCCGGGTCCCCTGGACAGGTCGTTAACCCGGCCCCGGGTCACCGGGTCATGTCACGCACCCGGCCTGGTTCCCAGGTTCCGGTGACCACCCCGGCATCAGGACCCCGGGTCACGTGGGGACACCGGCCCCAGGTCAGCGGGTCACGTGGGGACCCCGGACCCAGGTCACCTGGTCATGTCTGGTACCCAGCCTGGTTCCCAGGTTCCGATGACCACCCCGGCACCAGGACCCCGGGTCACGTGGGGACACCGGCCCCAGGTGACCAGATCACGTGGGGACCCCGGCCCCAGGTCAGCGGGTCACGTGGGGACACCGGCCCCAGGTCACCGGGTCACGTGGGGACCCCGGACCCAGGTCAGCGGGTCACGTGGGGACACCGGCCCCAGTTCACCAGGTCAGGTCGGGACCCCGGACCCAGGTCAGCGGGTCATGTCACGTCCCATGCCCGGGTCCCCGGGTTGGATTTTTACCCAGGCCCCGGGTCACAGGGTCATGTCGGGTCAACGGCCTGGGTACAACGGCCTGGTGACCACCCCGACCCCAGGTCCCCGGGTCATGTCTGGTACCCAGCCTGATTCCCAGGTTCCGATGACCACCCCGGCACCAGGACCCCGGTTCACGTGGGGACACCGGCCCCAGGTGACCGGGTCACGTGGGGACACCGGCCCCAGGTGACCGGGTCACGTGGGGACCCCGGCCCCAGGTCAGCGGGTCACGTGGGGACACCGGCAGCAGGACCCCGGGTCACGTGGGGACCCCGGACCCAGGTCAGCGGGTTACGTGGGGACCCCGGCACCAGGACCCCGGGTCACGTGGGGACCCCGGCCCCAGGTCAGCGGGTCACGTGGGGATCCCGGACCCAAGTCAGCGGGTCACGTGGGGACACCGGACCCAGGTCCCCGGGTCACGTGGGGACCCCGTACCCAGGTCAGCGGGTCACGTGGGGACCCCGGACCCATGTCAGCGGGTCACGTGGGGACACCGGCCCCAGGTCAGCGGGTCACGTGGGGACCCCGGACCCATGTCAGCGGGTCACGTGGGGACACCGGCCCCAGGTCAGCGGGTCACGTGGGGACCCCGGACCCAGGTCAGCGGGTCACGTGGGGACACCGGCCCCAGGTCAGCGGGTCACGTGGGGACCCCGGCACCAGGACCCCGGGTCACGTGGGGACCCCGGCCCCAGGTCAGCGGGTCACGTGGGGACCCCGGACCCAGGTCACCTGGTCATGTCTGGTACCCAGCCTGGTTCCCAGGTTCTGATGACCACCCCGGCACCAGGACCCCGGGTCACGTGGGGACACCGGCCCCAGGTGACCGGGTCACGTGGGGACACCGGCCCCAGGTCACCGGGTCACTTGGGGACCCCGGACCCAGGTCAGCGGGTCACGTGGGGACACCGGCCCCAGGTGACCGGGTCACTTGGGGACCCCGGACCCAGGTCAGCGGGTCACGTGGGGACACCGGCTCCAGGTCACCGGGTCAGGTCGGGACCCCGGACCCAGGTCGGGTCATGTCACGTCCCATGCCCTGGTCCCCGGGTTGGATTTTTACCCAGGCCCCGGGTCACAGGGTCATGTCGGGTCAACGGCCTGGGTACAACGGTCTGGTGACCACCCCGACCCCAGGTCCCCCGGTCATGACGGGACACCGGACCAGGTCCCCGAGTCCGGTCGACACCACAGCCCCAGGTCCCCGGGTCAGGTCGGCACCCCGGAACCAGGTCACCGGGTCATGTCGGGACCCAGCCCGGGTCCCCGGGACGGGTTTTTACCCAAGCCCCAGATCACCGGGTCCTGTCGGGTCCCCGGCCCAGGTCCCCTGGACAGGTCGTTACCCCGGCCCCGGGTCACCGGGTCATGTCAAGTCGCTGTCCCGGGTACCAGTGTCAGGTGACCACCCCGGCCCCGGGAGACGGAGTCATACCGGGTCCCCGGCCCGGGTCCCCGGATCAGGTGGTTACCCTGGCCCCAGGTCACCGGGTCAGGTCGGGACCCCGGACCCAGGTCCCCGGGTCGTATCGGGTCGCTGCCCCGGGTACCAGTGTCGGGTGACATCCCCAGCCCCAGGTCCCCGGGTCACGTGGGGTCCCCGGCCCGGGTCCCCGGGTTGCATCGGGACACCAGCGAAGGATCACCGGGTCCTGTCGGGTCCCCGGCCCGGGTCCCCTGGACAGGTCGTTAACCCGGCCCCGGGTCACCGGGTCATGTCGCGCACCCGGCCTGGTTCCCAGGTTCCGGTGACCACCCCGGCATCAGGACCCCGGGTCACGTGGGGACACCGGCCCCAGGTCAGCGGGTCACGTGGGGACCCCGGCCCCAGGTCACCTGGTCATGTCTGGTACCCAGCCTGGTTCCCAGGTTCCGATGACCACCCCGGCACCAGGACCCCGGGTCACGTGGGGACACCGGCCCCAGGTGACCGGGTCACGTGGGGACACCGGCCCCAGGTGACCGGGTCACGTGGGGACCCCGGACCCAGGTCAGCGGGTCACGTGGGGACACCGGCCCCAGGTCACCGGGTCACGTGGGGACCCCGGACCCAGGTCAGCGGGTCACGTGGGGACACCGGCCCCAGGACCCCGGGTCATGTGGGGACCCCAGACCCAGGTCAGCGGGTCACGTGGGCACCCCGGCACCAGGACCCCGGGTCACGTGGGGACCCCGGACCCAAGTCAGCAGGTCACGTGGGGACACCGGCCCCAGGTCAGCAGGTCACGTGGGGACCCCGGACCCATGTCAGCGGGTCACGTGGGGACACCGGACCCAGGTCAGCGGGTCACGTGGGGACCCCGGCACCAGGACCCCGGGTCACGTGGGGAACCCGGCCCCAGGTCAGCGGGTCATGTGGCGACCCCGGCACCAGGACCCCGGGTCACGTGGGGACCCCGGCCCCAGGTCAGCGGGTCACGTGGGGACACAGGCCCCAGGTCAGCGGGTCACGTAGGGACCCCGGACCCAGGTCAACGGGTCACGTGGGGACACCAGCCCCAGGTCCCCGGGTCACGTGGGGACCCCGGCCCCAGGTCAGCGGGTCACGTGGGGACCCCGGCACCAGGACCCCGGGTCACGTGGGGACCCCAGCCCCAGGTCAGCGGGTCACGTGGGGACCCCGGACCCAGGTCACCTGGTCATGTCTGGTACCCAGCCTGGTTCCCAGGTTCCGATGACCACCCCGGCACCAGGACCCCGGGTCACGTGGGGACACCGGCCCCAGGTCACCGGGTCACTTGGGGACCCCGGACCCAGGTCAGCGGGTCACGTGGGGACACCGGCTCCAGGTCACCGGGTCAGGTCGGGACCCCGGAACCAGGTCGGGTCATGTCACGTCCCATGCCCGGGTCCCCGGGTTGGATTTTTACCCAGGCCCTGGGTCACAGGGTCATGTCGGGTCAACGGCCTGGGTACAACGGTCTGGTGACCACCCCGACCCCAGGTCCCCGGGTCATGACGGGACACTGGACCAGGTCCCCGAGTCCGGTCGACACCACAGCCCCAGGTCCCCGGGTCAGGTCGGCACCCCGGAACCAGGTCACCGGGTCATGTCGGGACCCAGCCCGGGTCCCCGGGACGGGTTTTTACCCAAGCCCCAGATCACCGGGTCCTGTCGGGTCCCCGGCCCAGGTCCCCTGGACAGGTCGTTACCCCGGCCCCGGGTCACCGGGTCACGTCGGGTCGCTGTCCCGGGTACCAGTGTCAGGTGACCACCCCGGCCCCGGGAGACGGAGTCATACCGGGTCCCCGGCCCGGGTCCCCGGATCAGGTGGTTACCCTGGCCCCAGGTCACCGGGTCAGGTCGGGACCCCCGGACCCAGGTCCCCGGGTCGTATCGGGTCGCTGCCCCGGGTACCAGTGTCGGGTGACATCCCCAGCCCCAGGTCCCCGGGTCACGTGGGGTCCCCGGCCCGGGTCCCCGGGTTGCATCAGGACACCAGCGAAGGATCACCGGGTCCTGTCGGGTCCCCGGCCCGGGTCCCCTGGACAGGTCGTTAACCCGGCCCCGGGTCACCGGGTCATGTCGCGCACCCGGCCTGGTTCCCAGGTTCCGGTGACCACCCCGGCATCAGGACCCTGGGTCACGTGGGGACACCGGCCCCAGGTCAGCGGGTCACGTGGGGACCCCGGCCCCAGGTCACCTGGTCATGTCTGGTACCCAGCCTGGTTCCCAGGTTCCGATGACCACCCCGGCACCAGGACCCCGGGTCACGTGGGGACACCGGCCCCAGGTGACCGGATCACGTGGGGACCCCGGACCCAGGTCAGCGGGTCACGTGGGGACACCGGCCCCAGGTCACCGGGTCACGTGGGGACCCCGGACCCAGGTCAGCGGGTCACGTGGGGACACCGGCCCCAGTTCACCAGGTCAGGTCGGGACCCCGGACCCAGGTCAGCGGGTCATGTCACGTCCCATGCCCGGGTCCCCGGGTTGGATTTTTACCCAGGCCCCGGGTCACAGGGTCATGTCGGGTCAACGGCCTGGGTACAACGGCCTGGTGACCACCCCGACCCCAGGTCCCCGGGTCATGTCTGGTACCCAGCCTGATTCCCAGGTTCCGATGACCACCCCGGCACCAGGACCCCGGGTCACGTGGGGACACCGGCCACAGGTGACCGGGTCACGTGGGGACACCGGCCCCAGGTGACCGGGTCACGTGGGGACCCCGGCCCCAGGTCAGCGGGTCACGTGGGGACACCGGCAGCAGGACCCCGGGTCACGTGGGGACCCCGGACCCAGGTCAGCGGGTTACGTGGGGACCCCGGCACCAGGTCCCCGGGTCACGAGGGGACCCCGGCCCCAGGTCAGCGGGTCACGTGGGGATCCCGGACCCAAGTCAGCGGGTCACGTGGGGACACCGGACCCAGGTCCCCGGGTCACGTGGGGACCCCGTACCCAGGTCAGCGGGTCACGTGGGGACCCCGGACCCATGTCAGCGGGTCACGTGGGGACACCGGCCCCAGGTCAGCGGGTCACGTGGGGACCCCGGACCCATGTCAGCGGGTCACGTGGGGACACCGGCCCCAGGTCAGCGGGTCACGTGGGGACCCCGGACCCAGGTCAGCGGGTCACGTGGGGACACCGGCCCCAGGTCAGCGGGTCACGTGGGGACCCCGGCACCAGGACCCCGGGTCACGTGGGGACCCCGGCCCCAGGTCAGCGGGTCACGTGGGGACCCCGGACCCAGGTCACCGGGTCATGTCGCGCACCCGGCCTGGTTCCCAGGTTCCGGTGACCACCCCGGCATCAGGACCCTGGGTCACGTGGGGACACCGGACCCAGGTCAGCGGGTCACGTGGGGACACCGGACCCAGGTCAGCAGGTCACGTGGGGACTCCGGCACCAGGACCCCGGGTCACGTGGGTACCCCGGACCCAGGTCAGCGGGTCACGTGGGGACCCCGGACCCAGGTCAGCGGGTCACGTGGGGACCCCGGCAGCAGGACCCCGGGTCACGTGGGGACACCGGCCCCAGGTCACCGGGTCACGTGGGGACCCCGGACCCAGGTGACCGGGTCACGTGGGGACACCGGACCCAGGTCAGCGGGTCACGTGGGGACCCCGGCAGCAGGACCCCGGGTCACGTGGGGACACCGGACCCAGGTCAGCGGGTCACGTGGGGACCCCGGACCCAGGTCAGCGGGTCACGTGGGGACTCCGGCACCAGGACCCCGGGTTATGTGGGTACACCGGACCCAGGTCCCCGGGTCACGTGGGGACACCGGACCCAGGTCAGCGGGTCACGTGGGGACCCCGGCACCAGGACCCCGGGTCACGTGGGGACCCCGGCCCCAGGTCAGCGGGTCACGTGGGGACCCCGGCACCAGGACCCCGAGTCACGTGGGGACCCCGGCCCCAGGTCAGCGGGTCACGTGGGGACCCCGGCACCAGGACCCCGGGTCACGTGGGGACCCCGGCCCCAGGTCAGCGGGTCACGTTGGGACACCGGCCCCAGGTCAGCGGGTCACGTGGGGACCCCGGACCCAGGTCAGCGGGTCACGTGGGGACATCAGCCCCAGGTCCCCGGGTCACGTGGGGACCCCGGCCCCAGGTCAGCGGGTCACGTGGGGACCCCGGCACCAGGACCCCGGGTCACGTGGGGACCCCGGCCCCAGGTCAGCGGGTCACGTGGGGACCCCGGACCCAGGTCACCTGGTCATGTCTGGTACCCAGCCTGGTTCCCAGGTTCCGATGACCACCCCGGCACCAGGTCCCCGGGTCACGTGGGGTCCCCGGCCCGGGTCCCCGGGTTGCATCGGGACACCAGCGAAGGATCACCGGGTCCTGTCGGGTCCCCGGCCCGGGTCCCCTGGATAGGTCGTTAACCCGGCCCCGGGTCACCGGGTCATGTCGCGCACCCGGCCTGGTTCCCAGGTTCTGGTGACCACCCCGGCATCAGGACCCTGGGTCACGTGGGGACACCGGCCCCAGGTCAGCGGGTCACGTGGGGACCCCGGCCCCAGGTCACCTGGTCATGTCTGGTACCCAGCCTGGTTCCCAGGTTCCGATGACCACCCCGGCACCAGGACCCCGGGTCACGTGGGGACACCGGCCCCAGGTGACCGGGTCACGTGGGGACACCGGCCCCAGGTGACCGGGTCAGAGGGGACCCCGGACCCAGGTCAGCGGGTCACGTGGGGACACCGGCCCCAGGTCACCGGGTCACGTGGGGACCCCGGACCCAGGTCAGCGGGTCACGTGGGGACACCGGCCCCAGTTCACCGGGTCAGGTCGGGTCCCTGGACCCAGGTCAGCGGGTCATGTCACGTCCCATGCCCGGGTCCCCGGGTGGGATTTTTACCCAGGCCCCGGGTCACAGGGTCATGTCGGCTCAACGGCCTGGGTACAACGGTCTCGTGACCACCCCGACCCCAGGTCCCCGGGTCATGACGGGACACCGGACCAGGTCCCCGAGTCCGGTCGACACCACAGCCCCAGGTCACCGGGTCAGGTCGGCACCCCGGAACCAGGTCACCGGGTCATGTCGGGACCCAGCCCGGGTCCCCGGGATGGGTTTTTACCCAAGCCCCAGATCACCGGGTCCTGTCGGGACCCCGGCCCAGGTCCCCTGGACAGGTCGTTACCCCGGCCCCGGGTCACCGGGTCACGTCGGGTCGCTGTCCCGGGTACCAGTGTCAGGTGACCACCCCGGCCCCGGGAGACGGAGTCATACCGGTTCCCCGGCCCGGGTCCCCGGGTCAGGTGGTTACCCTGGCCCCAGGTCACCGGGTCAGGTCGGGACCCCGGACCCAGGTCAGTGGGTCACGTGGGGACACCGGCCCCAGGTCACCGGGTCATGACGGGACACCGGACCAGGTCCCCGAGTCCGGTCGACACCACAGCCCCAGGTCACCGGGTCAGGTCGGCACCCCGGAACCAGGTCACCGGGTCATGTCGGGACCCAGCCCGGGTCCCCGGGACGGGTTTTTACCCAAGCCCCAGATCACCGGGTCCTGTCGGGTCCCCGGCCCAGGTCCCCTGGACAGGTCGTTACCCCGGCCCCGGGTCACCGGGTCATGTCAAGTCGCTGTCCCGGGTACCAGTGTCAGGTGACCACCCCGGCCCCGGGAGACGGAGTCATACCGGGTCCCCGGCCCGGGTCCCCGGATCAGGTGGTTACCCTGGCCCCAGGTCACCGGGTCAGGTCGGGACCCCGGACCCAGGTCCCCGGGTCGTATCGGGTCGCTGCCCCGGGTACCAGTGTCGGGTGACATCCCCAGCCCCAGGTCCCTGGGTCACGTGGGGTCCCCGGCCCGGGTCCCCGGGTTGCATCGGGACACCAGCGAAGGATCACCGGGTCCTGTCGGGTCCCCGGCCCGGGTCCCCTGGACAGGTCGTTAACCCGGCCCCGGGTCACCGGGTCATGTCGCGCACCCGGCCTGGTTCCCAGGTTCCGATGACTACCCCGGCACCAGGACCCCGGGTCACGTGGGGACACCGGCCCCAGGTGACCGGGTCACGTGGGGACACCGGCCCCAGGTCACCGGGTCACGTGGGGACCTCGGACCCAGGTCAGCGGGTCACGTGGGGACACCGGCAGAAGGACCCCGGGTCACGTGGGGACCCCGGACCCAGGTCAGCGGGTCACGTGGGGACCCCGGCAGCAGGACCCCGGGTCACGTGGGGACACCGGACCCAGGTCACCGGGTCACGTGGGGATCCCGGACCCAAGTCAGCGGGTCACGTGGGGACCCCGGCAGCAGGACCCCGGGTCACGTGGGGACACCGGCCCCAGGTCACCGGGTCACGTGGGGACCCCGGACCCAGGTCAGCGGGTCACGTGGGGACACCGGACCCAGGTCAGCGGGTCACATGGGGACCCCGGCAGCAGGACCCCGGGTCACGTGGGGACCCCGGCCCCAGGTCAGCGGGTCACGTGGGGACACCGGACCCAGGTCATCGGGTCACGTGGGGACTCCGGCACCAGTACCCCGGGTCACGTGGGGATCCCGGACCCAAGTCAGCGGGTCACTTGGGGACACCGGACCCAGGTCCCCAGGTCACGTGGGGACACCGGACCCAGGTCACCGGGTCACGTGGGGATCCCGGACCCAAGTCAGCGGGTCACGTGGGGACACCGGACCCAGTTCCCCGGGTCACGTGGGGACCCCGGACCCAGGTCACCGGGTCACGTGGGGACCCCGGCAGCAGGACCCCGGGTCACGTGGGGACACCGGCCCCAGGTCACCGGGTCACGTGGGGACCCCGGACCAATGTCAGCGGGTCACGTGGGGACACCGGACCCAGGTCAGCGGGTCACGTGGGGACCCCGGCAGCAGGACCCCGGGTCACATGGGGACACCGGACCCAGGTCAGCGGGTCACGTGGGGACACCGGACCCAGGTCAGCGGGTCACGTGGGGACTCCGGCACCAGGACCCCGGGTCACGTGGGGACACCGGACCCAGGTCCCCGGGTCACGTGGGGACACCGGACCCAGGTCAGCGGGTCACGTGGGGACCCCGGCACCAGGACCCCAGGTCACGTGGGGACCCCGGCCCCAGGTCAGCGGGTCACGTGGTGACCCCGGCACCAGGACCCCGAGTCACGTGGGGACCCCGGCCCCAGGTCAGCGGGTCACGTGGGGACACCGGCCCCAGGTCAGCGGGTCACGTGGGGACCCCGGACCCATGTCAGCGGGTCACGTGGGGACACCGGACCCAGGTCAGTGGGTCACGTGGGGACACCGGACCCAGGTCCCCGGGTCACGTGGGGACACCGGACCCAGGTCATCGGGTCACGTGGGGACCCCGGCACCAGGACCCCGGGTCACGTGGGGACCCCGGCCCCAGGTCAGCGGGTCACGTGGGGACCCCGGCACCAGGACCCCGGGTCACGTGGGGACCCCGGCCCCAGGTCCCCGGGTCACGTGGGGACCCCGGCCCCAGGTCAGCGGGTCACGTGGGGACCCCGGCACCAGGACCCCGGGTCATGTGGGGACCCCGGCCCCAGGTCAGCGGGTCACGTGGGGACCCCGGCCCCAGGTCACCTGGTCATGTCTGGTACCCAGCCTGGTTCCCAGGTTCCGATGACCACCCCGGCACCAGGACCCCGGGTCACGTGGGGACACCGGCCCCAGGTGACCGGGTCACGTGGGGACACCGGCCCCAGGTGACCGGGTCACGTGGGGACCCCGGACCCAGGTCAGCGGGTCACGTGGGGACACCGGCCCCAGGTCACCGGGTCACGTGGGGACCCCGGACCCAGGTCAGCGGGTCACGTGGGGACACCGGCCCCAGTTCACCGGGTCAGGTCGGGACCCCGGACCCAGGTCAGCGGGTCATGTCACGTCCCATGCCCGGGTCCCCGGGTTGGATTTTTACCCAGGCCCCGGGTCACAGGGTCATGTCGGCTCAACGGCCTGGGTACAACGGTCTGGTGACCACCCCGACCCCAGGTCCCCGGGTCATGACGGGACACCGGACCAGGTCCCCGAGTCCGGTCGACACCACAGCCCCAGGTCACCGGGTCAGGTCGGCACCCTGGAACCAGGTCACCGGGTCATGTCGGGACCCAGCCCGGGTCCCCGGGACGGGTTTTTACCCAAGCCCCAGATCACCGGGTCCTGTCGGGTCCCTGGCCCAGGTCCCCTGGACAGGTCGTTACCCCGGCCCCGGGTCACGTCGGGTCGCTGTCCCGGGTACCAGTGTCAGGTGACCACCCCAGCCCCGGGAGACGGAGTCATACCGGCTCCCCGGCCCGGGTCCCCGGATCAGGTGGTTACCCTGGCCCCAGGTCACCGGGTCAGGTCGGGACCCCGGACCCAGGTCCCCGGGTCGTATCGGGTCGCTGCCCCGGGTACCAGTGTCGGGTGACATCCCCAGCCCCAGGTCCCCGGGTCACGTGGGGTCCCCGGCCCGGGTCCCCGGGTTGCATCGGGACACCAGCGAAGGATCACCGGGTCCTGTCGGGTCCCCGGCCCGGGTCCCCTGGACAGGTCGTTAACCCGGCCCCGGGTCACCGGGTCATGTCGCGCACCCGGCCTGGTTCCCAGGTGCCGGTGACCACCCCGGCATCAGGACCCTGGGTCACGTGGGGACACCGGCCCCAGGTCAGCGGGTCACGTGGGGACCCCGGCCCCAGGTCACCTGGTCATGTCTGGTACCCAGCCTGTTTCCCAGGTTCCGATGACCACCCCGGCACCAGGACCCCGGGTCACGTGGGGACACCGGCCCCAGGTGACCGGGTCACGTGGGGACACCGGACCCAGGTCCCCGGGTCACGTGGGGACCCCGGACCCAGGTCAGCGGGTCACGTGGGGACCCCGGACCCATGTCAGCGGGTCACGTGGGGACCCCGGACCCAGGTCATCGGGTCACGTGGGGACCCCGGCACCAGGACCCCGGGTCACGTGGGGACACCGGACCCAGGTCAGCGGGTCACGTGGGGACTCCGGCACCAGGACCCCGGGTCACGTGGGGACACCGGACCCAGGTCCCCGGGTCACGTGGGGACCCCGGACCCAGGTCAGCGGGTCACGTGGGGACCCCGGACCCATGTCAGCGGGTCACGTGGGGACCCCGGACCCAGGTCAGCGGGTCACGTGGGGACCCCGGCACCAGGACCCCGGGTCACGTGGGGACACCGGACCCAGGTCAGCGGGTCACGTGGGGACTCCGGCACCAGGACCCCGGGTCACGTGGGGACACCGGACCCAGGTCCCCGGGTCACGTGGGGACCCCGGCACCAGGACCCCGGGTCATGTGGGGACCCCGGACCCAGGTCAGCGGGTCACGTGGGGACCCCGGCACCAGGACCCCGGGTCACGTGGGGACCCCGGCCCCAGGTCAGCGGGTCACGTGGGGACACCGGCCCCAGTTCAGCGGGTCACGTGGGGACCCCGGACCCATGTCAGCGGGTCACGTGGGGACACCGGACCCAGGTCAGCGGGTCACGTGTGGACCCCGGCACCAGGACCCCGGGTCACGTGGGGACCCCGGCCCCAGGTCAGCGGGTCACGTGGGGACCCCGGCACCAGGACACCGGGTCACGTGGGGACCCCGGCCCCAGGTCAGCGGGTCACGTGGGGACACCGGCCCCAGGTCACCTGGTCATGTCTGGTACCCAGCCTGGTTCCCAGGTTCCGATGACCACCCCGGCACCAGGACCCCGGGTCACGTGGGGACACCGGCCCCAGGTGACCGGGTCACGTGGGGACACCGGCCCCAGGTCACCGGGTCACTTGGGGACCCCGGACCCAGGTCAGCGTGTCACGTGGGGACACCGGCTCCAGGTCACCGGGTCAGGTCGGGACCCCGGACCCAGGTCGGGTCATGTCACGTCCCATGCCCGGGTCCCCGGGTTGGATTTTTACCCAGGCCCCGGGTCACAGGGTCATGTCGGGTCAACGGCCTGGGTACAACGGTCTGGTGACCACCCCGACCCCAGGTCCCCGGGTCATGACGGGACACCGGACCAGGTCCCCGAGTCCGGTCGACACCACAGCCCCAGGTCACCGGGTCAGGTCGGCACCCCGGAACCAGGTCACCGGGTCATGTCGGGACCCAGCCCGGGTCCCCGGGACGGGTTTTTACCCAAGCCCCAGATCACCGGGTCCTGTCGGGTCCCCGGCCCAGGTCCCCTGGACAGGTCGTTACCCCGGCCCCGGGTCACCGGGTCATGTCAAGTCGCTGTCCCGGGTACCAGTGTCAGGTGACCACCCCGGCCCCGGGAGACGGAGTCATACCGGGTCCCCGGCCCGGGTCCCCGGATCAGGTGGTTACCCTGGCCCCAGGTCACCGGGTCATGTCGCGACCCCAGACCCAGGTCCCCGGGTCGTATCGGGTCGCTGCCCCGGGTACCAGTGTCGGGTGACATCCCCGGCCCCAGGTCCCCGGGTCACGTGGGGTCCCCGGCCTGGGTCCCCGGGTTGAATCGGGACACCAGCGAAGGATCACCGGGTCCTGTCGGGTCCCCGGCCCGGGTCCCCTGGACAGGTCGTTAACCCGGCCCCGGGTCACCGGGACATGTCGCGCACCCGGCCTGGTTACCAGGTTCCGGTGACCACCCCGGCACCAGGACCCCGGGTCACGTGGGGACCCCGGCCCCAGGTCAGCGGGTCACGTGGGGACCCCGGCCCCAGGTCACCTGGTCATGTCTGGTACCCAGCCTGATTCCCAGGTTCCGATGACCACCCCGGCACCAGGACCCCGGGTCACGTGGGGACACCGGCCCCAGGTGACCGGGTCACGTGGGGACACCGGCCCCAGGTGACAGGGTCACGTGGGGACCCCGGCCCCAGGTCAGCGGGTCATGTGGGGACACCGGCAGCAGGACCCCGGGTCACGTGGGGACACCGGCCCCAGGTGACCGGGTCACGTGGGGATCCCGGACCCAAGTCAGCGGGTCACGTGGGGACACCGGACCCAGGTCCCCGGGTCACGTGGGGACCCCGGACCCAGGTCAGCGGGTTACGTGGGGACCCCGGACCCAGGTCAGCGGGTCACGTGGGGACACCGGACCCAGGTCAGCGGGTCACGTGGGGACCCCGGCACCAGGACCCCGGGTCACGTGGGGACACCGGACCCAGGTCAGCGGGTCACGTGGGGACTCCGGCACCAGGACCCCGGGTCACGTGGGGACCCCGGACCCAGGTCCCCGGGTCACGTGGGGACCCCGGCCCCAGGTCAGCGGGTCACGTGGGGACACCGGACCCAGGTCAGCGGGTCACGTGTGGACCCCGGCACCAGGACCCCGGGTCACGTGGGGACCCCGGCCCCAGGTCAGCGGGTCACGTGGGGACACCGGCCCCAGGTCAGCGGGTCACGTGGGGACCCCGGACCCATGTCAGCGGGTCACGTGGGGACACCGGACCCAGGTCAGCGGGTCACGTGGGGACACCGGACCCAGGTCCCCGGGTCACGTGGGGACACCGGACCCAGGTCAGCGGGTCACGTGGGGACCCCGGCACCAGGACACCGGGTCACGTGGGGACCCCGGCCCCAGGTCAGCGGGTCACGTGTGGACCCCGGCACCAGGACCCCGGGTCACGTGGGGACCCCGGCCCCAGGTCAGCGGGTCACGTGGGGACACCGGCCCCAGGTCAGCGGGTCACGTGGGGACCCCGGACCCAGGTCAGCGGGTCACGTGGGGACACCAGCCCCAGGTCCCCGGGTCACGTGGGGACCCCGGCCCCAGGTCAGCGGGTCACGTGGGGACCCCGGCACCAGGACCCTGGGTCACGTGGGGACCCCGGCCCCAGGTCAGCGGGTCACGTGGGGACCCCGGACCCAGGTCACCTGGTCATGTTTGGTACCCAGCCTGGTTCCCAGGTTCCGATGACCACCCCGGCATCAGGACCCCGGGTCACGTGGGGACACCGGCCCCAGGTGACCGGGTCACGTGGGGACACCGGCCCCAGGTCACCGGGTCACTTGGGGACCCCGGACCCAGGTCAGCGGGTCACGTGGGGACACCGGCTCCAGGTCACCAGGTCAGGTCGGGACCCCGGACCCAGGTCGGGTCATGTCACGTCCCATGCCCGGGTCCCCGGGTTGGATTTTTACCCAGGCCCCGGGTCACAGGGTCATGTCGGGTCAACGGCCTGGGTACAACGGTCTGGTGACCACCCCGACCCCAGGTCCCCGGGTCATGACGGGACACCGGACCAGGTCCCCGAGTCCGGTCGACACCACAGCCCCAGGTCCCCGGGTCAGGTCGGCACCCCGGAACCAGGTCACCGGGTCATGTCGGGACCCAGCCCGGGTCCCCGGGACGGGTTTTTACCCAAGCCCCAGATCACTGGGTCCTGTCGGGTCCCCGGCCCAGGTCCCCTGGACAGGTCGTTACCCCGGCCCCAGGTCACCGGGTCATGTCGGGTCGCTGTCCCGGGTACCAGTGTCAGGTGACCACCCCGGCCCCGGGAGATGGAGTCATACCGGGTCCCCGGCCCGGGTCCCCGGGTCAGGTGGTTACCCTGGCCTCAGGTCACCGGGGTATGTCGCGACCCCGGACCCAGGTCCCCGGGTCGTATCGGGTCGCTGCCCCGGGTACCAGTGTCGGGTGACATTCCCGGCCCCAGGTCCCCGGGTCACGTGGGGTCCCCGGCCCGGGTCCCCGGGTTGCATCGGGACACCAGCGAAGGATCACCGGGTCCTGTCGGGTCCCCGGCCCGGGTCCCCTGGACAGGTCGTTAACCCGGCCCCGGGTCACCGGGACATGTCGCGCACCCGGCCTGGTTCCCAGGTTCCGGTGACCACCCCGGCACCAGGACCCCGGGTCACGTGGGGACACCGGACCCAGGTCAGCGGGTCACGTGGGGACCCCGGCCCCAGGTCACCGGGTCACGTGGGGACACCGGCAGCAGGACCCCGGGTCACGTGGGGACACCGGCCCCAGGTGACCGGATCACGTGGGGATCCCGGACCCAAGTCAGCGGGTCACGTGGGGACACCGGACCCAGGTCCCCGGGTCACGTGGGGACCCCGGACCCAGGTCAGCGGGTCACGTGGGGACCCCGGACCCATGTCAGCGGGTCACGTGGGGACCCCGGACCCAGGTCAGCGGGTCACGTGGGGACCCCGGCACCAGGACCCCGGGTCACGTGGGGACACCGGACCCAGGTCAGCGGGTCACGTGGGGACACCGGACCCAGGTCAGCGGGTCACGTGGGGACTCCGGCACCAGGACCCCGGGTCACGTGGGGACAGCGGACCCAGGTCCCAGGGTCACGTGGGGACACCGGACCCAGGTCAGCGGGTCACGTGTTGACCCCGGCAGCAGGACCCCGGGTCACGTGGGGACCCCGGCCCCAGGTCAGCGGGTCACGTGGGGACCCCGGCACCAGGACCCCGGGTCACGTGGGGACCCCGGCCCCAGGTCAGCGGGTCACGTGGGGACCCCGGCCCCAGGTCAGCGGGTCACGTGGGGACCCCGGACCCAGGTCAGCGGGTCACGTGGGGACACCAGCCCCAGGTCCCCGGGTCACGTGGGGACCCCGGCACCAGGACCCCGGGTCACGTGGGGACCCCGGCACCAGGACCCCGGGTCATGTGGGGACCCCGGCCCCAGGTCAGCGGGTCACGTGGGGACCCCGGACCCAGGTCACCTGGTCATGTCTGGTACCCAGCCTGGTTCCCAGGTTCCGATGACCACCCCGGCACCAGGACCCCGGGTCACGTGGGGACACCGGCCCCAGGTGACCGGGTCACGTGGGGACACCGGCCCCAGGTCACCGGGTCACTTGGGGACCCCGGACCCAGGTCAGCGGGTCACGTGGGGACACCGGCTCCAGGTCACCTGGTCAGGTCGGGACCCCGGACCCAGGTCGGGTCATGTCACGTCCCATGCCCAGGTCCCCGGGTTGGATTTTTACCCAGGCCCCGGGTCACAGGGTCATGTCGGGTCAACGGCCTGGGTACAACGGTCTGGTGACCACCCCGACCCCAGGTCCCCGGGTCATGACGGGACACCGGACCAGGTCCCCGAGTCCGGTCGACACCACAGCCCCAGGTCCCCGGGTCAGGTCGGCACCCCGGAACCAGGTCACCGGGTCATGTCGGGACCCAGCCCGGGTCCCCGGGACGGGTTTTTACCCAAGCCCCAGATCACCGGGTCCTGTCGGGTCCCCGGCCCAGGTCCCCTGGACAGGTCGTTACCCCGGCCCCGGGTCACGTCGGGTCGCTGTCCCGGGTACCAGTGTCAGGTGACCACCTCGGCCCCGGGAGACGGAGTCATACCGGGTCCCCTGCCCGGGTCCCCGGGTCAGGTGGTTACCCTGGCCCCAGGTCACCGGGTCAGGTCGAGACCCCGGACCCAGGTCCCCGGGTCGTATCGGGTCGCTGCCCCGGGTACCAGTGTCGGGTGACATCCCCGGCCCCAGGTCCCCGGGTCACGTGGGGTCCCCGGCCCGGGTCCCCGGGTTGCATCGGGACACCAGCGAAGGATCACCGGGTCCTGTCGGGTCCCCGGCCCGGGTCCCCTGGACAGGTCGTTAACCCGGCCCCGGGTCACCGGGACATGTCGTGCACCCGGCCTGGTTCCCAGGTTCCGGTGACCACCCCGGCACCAGGACCCCGGGTCACGTGGGGACCCCGGCCCCAGGTCAGCGGGTCACGTGGGGACCCCGGCACCAGGACCCCGGGTCACGTGGGGACACCGGACCCAGGTCCCCGGGTCACGTGGGGATCCCGGACCCAAGTCAGCGGGTCACGTGGGGACACCGGACCCAGGTCCCCGGGTCACGTGGGGACACCGGACCCAGGTCAGCGGGTCACGTGGGGACCCCGGACCCATGTCAGCGGGTCACGTGGGGACACCGGACCCAGGTCAGCGGGTCACGTGGGGACCCCGGCACCAGGACCCCGGGTCACGTGGGGACACCGGCCCCAGGTCAGCGGGTCACGTGGGGACCCCGGACCCAGGTCAGCGGGTCACGTGGGGACTCCGGCACCAGGACCCCGGGTCACGTGGGGACACCGGACCCAGGTCCCCGGGTCACGTGGGGACCCCGGCACCAGGACCCCGGGTCATGTGGGGACCCCGGCCCCAGGTCAGCGGGTCACGTGGGGACCCCGGCACCAGGACCCCGGGTCACGTGGGGACACCGGCCCCAGGTCAGCGGGTCACGTGGGGACCCCGGACCCAGGTCACCTGGTCATGTCTGGTACCCAGCCTGGTTCCCAGGTTCCGATGACCACCCCGGCACCAGGACCCCGGGTCACGTGGGGACCCCGGCCCCAGGTCAGCGGGTCACGTGGGGACCCCGGCCCCAGGTCACCTGGTCATGTCTGGTACCCAGCCTGGTTCCCAGGTTCCGATGACCACCCCGGCACCAGGACCCCGGGTCACGTGGGGACATCGGCCCCAGGTGACCGGGTCACGTGGGGACACCGGCCCCAGGTGACCGGGTCACGTGGGGACCCCGGACCCAGGTCAGCGGGTCACGTGGGGACACCGGCCCCAGGTCACCGGGTCACGTGGGGACCCCGGACCCAGGTCAGCGGGTCACGTGGGGACACCGGCCCCAGGACCCCGGGTCATGTGGGGACCCCAGACCCAGGTCAGCGGGTCACGTGGGCACCCCGGCACCAGGACCCCGGGTCACGTGGGGACCCCGGACCCAAGTCAGCAGGTCACGTGGGGACACCGGCCCCAGGTCAGCAGGTCACGTGGGGACCCCGGACCCATGTCAGCGGGTCACGTGGGGACATCGGACCCAGGTCAGCGGGTCACGTGGGGACCCCGGCACCAGGACCCCGGGTCACGTGGGGAACCCGGCCCCAGGTCAGCGGGTCACGTGGCGACCCCGGCACCAGGACCCCGGGTCACGTGGGGACCCCGGCCCCAGGTCAGCGGGTCACGTGGGGACACAGGCCCCAGGTCAGCGGGTCACGTAGGGACCCCGGACCCAGGTCAGCGGGTCACGTGGGGACACCAGCCCCAGGTCCCCGGGTCACGTGGGGACCCCGGCCCCAGGTCAGCGGGTCACGTGGGGACCCCGGCACCAGGACCCCGGGTCACGTGGGGACCCCGGCCCCAGGTCAGCGGGTCACGTGGGGACCCCGGACCCAGGTCACCTGGTCATGTCTGGTACCCAGCCTGGTTCCCAGGTTCCGATGACCACCCCGGCACCAGGACCCCGGGTCACGTGGGGACACCGGCCCCAGGTTACCGGGTCACTTGGGGACCCCGGACCCAGGTCAGCGGGTCACGTGGGGACACCGGCTCCAGGTCACCGGGTCAGGTCGGGACCCCAGACCCAGGTCGGGTCATGTCACGTCCCATGCCCGGGTCCCCGGGTTGGATTTTTACCCAGGCCCCGGGTCACAGGGTCATGTCGGGTCAACGGCCTGGGTACAACGGTCTGGTGACCACCCCGACCCCAGGTCCCCGGGTCATGACGGGACACCGGACCAGGTCCCCGAGTCCGGTCGACACCACAGCCCCAGGTCCCCGGGTCAGGTCGGCACCCCGGAACCAGGTCACCGGGTCATGTCGGGACCCAGCCCGGGTCCCCGGGACGGGTTTTTACCCAAGCCCCAGATCACCGGGTCCTGTCGGGTCCCCGGCCCAGGTCCCCTGGACAGGTCGTTACCCCGGCCCCGGGTCACCGGGTCATGTCGGGTCGCTGTCCCGGGTACCAGTGTCAGGTGACCACCCCGGCCCCGGGAGACGGAGTCATACCGGGTCCCCGGCCCGGGTCCCCGGATCAGGTGGTTACCCTGGCCCCAGGTCACCGGGTCAGGTCGGGACCCCCGGACCCAGGTCCCCGGGTCGTATCGGGTCGCTGCCCCGGGTACCAGTGTCGGGTGACATCCCCAGCCCCAGGTCCCCGGGTCACGTGGGGTCCCCGGCCCGGGTCCCCGGGTTGCATCGGGACACCAGCGAAGGATCACCGGGTCCTGTCGGGTCCCCGGCCCGGGTCCCCTGGACAGGTCGTTAACCCGGCCCCGGGTCACCGGGTCATGTCGCGCACCCGGCCTGGTTCCCAGGTTCCGGTGACCACCCCGGCATCAGGACCCCGGGTCACGTGGGGACACCGGCCCCAGGTCAGCGGGTCACGTGGGGACCCCGGACCCAGGTCACCTGGTCATGTCTGGTACCCAGCCTGGTTCCCAGGTTCCGATGACCACCCCGGCACCAGGACCCCGGGTCACGTGGGGACACCGGCCCCAGGTGACCAGATCACGTGGGGACCCCGGACCCAGGTCAGCGGGTCACGTGGGGACACCGGCCCCAGGTCACCGGGTCACGTGGGGACCCCGGACCCAGGTCAGCGGGTCACGTGGGGACACCGGCCCCAGTTCACCAGGTCAGGTCGGGACCCCGGACCCAGGTCAGCGGGTCATGTCACGTCCCATGCCCGGGTCCCCGGGTTGGATTTTTACCCAGGCCCCGGGTCACAGGGTCATGTCGGGTCAACGGCCTGGGTACAACGGCCTGGTGACCACCCCGACCCCAGGTCCCCGGGTCATGTCTGGTACCCAGCCTGATTCCCAGGTTCCGATGACCACCCCGGCACCAGGACCCCGGGTCACGTGGGGACACCGGCCCCAGGTGACCGGGTCACGTGGGGACACCGGCCCCAGGTGACCGGGTCACATGGGGACCCCGGCCCCAGGTCAGCGGGTCACGTGGGGACACCGGCAGCAGGACCCCGGGTCACGTGGGGACCCCGGACCCAGGTCAGCGGGTTACGTGGGGACCCCGGCACCAGGACCCCGGGTCACGTGGGGACCCCGGCCCCAGGTCAGCGGGTCACGTGGGGATCCCGGACCCAAGTCAGCGGGTCACGTGGGGACACCGGACCCAGGTCCCCGGGTCACGTGGGGACCCCGTACCCAGGTCAGCGGGTCACGTGGGGACCCCGGACCCATGTCAGCGGGTCACGTGGGGACACCGGCCCCAGGTCAGCGGGTCACGTGGGGACCCCGGACCCATGTCAGCGGGTCACGTGGGGACACCGGCCCCAGGTCAGCGGGTCACGTGGGGACCCCGGACCCAGGTCAGCGGGTCACGTGGGGACACCGGCCCCAGGTCAGCGGGTCACGTGGGGACCCCGGCACCAGGACCCCGGGTCACGTGGGGACCCCGGCCCCAGGTCAGCAGGTCACGTGGGGACCCCGGACCCAGGTCACCTGGTCATGTCTGGTACCCAGCCTGGTTCCCAGGTTCTGATGACCACCCCGGCACCAGGACCCCGGGTCACGTGGGGACACCGGCCCCAGGTGACCGGGTCACGTGGGGACACCGGCCCCAGGTCACCGGGTCACTTGGGGACCCCGGACCCAGGTCAGCGGGTCACGTGGGGACACCGGCCCCAGGTCACCGGGTCACTTGGGGACCCCGGACCCAGGTCAGCGGGTCACGTGGGGACACCGGCTCCAGGTCACCGGGTCAGGTCGGGACCCCGGACCAAGGTCGGGTCATGTCACGTCCCATGCCCTGGTCCCCGGGTTGGATTTTTACCCAGGCCCCGGGTCACAGGGTCATGTCGGGTCAACGGCCTGGGTACAACGGTCTGGTGACCACCCCGACCCCAGGTCCCCCGGTCATGACGGGACACCGGACCAGGTCCCCGAGTCCGGTCGACACCACAGCCCCAGGTCCCCGGGTCAGGTCGGCACCCCGGAACCAGGTCACCGGGTCATGTCGGGACCCAGCCCGGGTCCCCGGGACGGGTTTTTACCCAAGCCCCAGATCACCGGGTCCTGTCGGGTCCCCGGCCCAGGTCCCCTGGACAGGTCGTTACCCCGGCCCCGGGTCACCGGGTCATGTCAAGTCGCTGTCCCGGGTACCAGTGTCAGGTGACCACCCCGGCCCCGGGAGACGGAGTCATACCGGGTCCCCGGCCCGGGTCCCCGGATCAGGTGGTTACCCTGGCCCCAGGTCACCGGGTCAGGTCGGGACCCCGGACCCAGGTCCCCGGGTCGTATCGGGTCGCTGCCCCGGGTACCAGTGTCGGGTGACATCCCCAGCCCCAGGTCCCCGGGTCACGTGGGGTCCCCGGCCCGGGTCCCCGGGTTGCATCGGGACACCAGCGAAGGATCACCGGGTCCTGTCGGGTCCCCGGCCCGGGTCCCCTGGACAGGTCGTTAACCCGGCCCCGGGTCACCGGGACATGTCGTGCACCCGGCCTGGTTCCCAGGTTCCGGTGACCACCCCGGCACCAGGACCCCGGGTCACGTGGGGACCCCGGCCCCAGGTCAGCGGGTCACGTGGGGACCCCGGCACCAGGACCCCGGGTCACGTGGGGACACCGGACCCAGGTCCCCGGGTCACGTGGGGATCCCGGACCCAAGTCAGCGGGTCACGTGGGGACACCGGACCCAGGTCCCCGGGTCACGTGGGGACACCGGACCCAGGTCAGCGGGTCACGTGGGGACCCTGGACCCATGTCAGCGGGTCACGTGGGGACACCGGACCCAGGTCAGCGGGTCACGTGGGGACCCCGGCACCAGGACCCCGGGTCACGTGGGGACACCGGACCCAGGTCAGCGGGTCACGTGGGGACCCCGGCCCCAGGTCAGCGGGTCACGTGGGGACCCCGGCACCAGGACCCCGGGTCACGTGGGGACACCGGCCCCAGGTCAGCGGGTCACGTGGGGACCCCGGACCCAGGTCACCTGGTCATGTCTGGTACCCAGCCTGGTTCCCAGGTTCCGATGACCACCCCGGCACCAGGACCCCGGGTCACGTGGGGACACCGGCCCCAGGTCACCGGGTCACGTGGGGACCCCGGCCCCAGGTCACCTGGTCATGTCTGGTACCCAGCCTGGTTCCCAGGTTCCGATGACCACCCCGGCACCAGGACCCCTGGTCACGTGGGGACATCGGCCCCAGGTGACCGGGTCACGTGGGGACACCGGCCCCAGGTGACCGGGTCACGTGGGGACACCGGCCCCAGGTCACCGGGTCACGTGGGGACCCCGGACCCAGGTCAGCGGGTCACGTGGGGACACCGGCCCCAGGACCCCGGGTCATGTGGGGACCCCAGACCCAGGTCAGCGGGTCACGTGGGCACCCCGGCACCAGGACCCCGGGTCACGTGGGGACCCCGGACCCAAGTCAGCAGGTCACGTGGGGACACCGGCCCCAGGTCAGCAGGTCACGTGGGGACCCCGGACCCATGTCAGCGGGTCACGTGGGGACACCGGACCCAGGTCAGCGGGTCACGTGGGGACCCCGGCACCAGGACCCCGGGTCACGTGGGGAACCCGGCCCCAGGTCAGCGGGTCACGTGGCGACCCCGGCACCAGGACCCCGGGTCACGTGGGGACCCCGGCCCCAGGTCAGCGGGTCACGTGGGGACACAGGCCCCAGGTCAGCGGGTCACGTAGGGACCCCGGACCCAGGTCAGCGGGTCACGTGGGGACACCAGCCCCAGGTCCCCGGGTCACGTGGGGACCCCGGCCCCAGGTCAGCGGGTCACGTGGGGACCCCGGCACCAGGACCCCGGGTCACGTGGGGACCCCGGCCCCAGGTCAGCGGGTCACGTGGGGACCCCGGACCCAGGTCACCTGGTCATGTCTGGTACCCAGCCTGGTTCCCAGGTTCCGATGACCACCCCGGCACCAGGACCCCGGGTCACGTGGGGACACCGGCCCCAGGTTACCGGGTCACTTGGGGACCCCGGACCCAGGTCAGCGGGTCACGTGGGGACACCGGCTCCAGGTCACCGGGTCAGGTCGGGACCCCAGACCCAGGTCGGGTCATGTCACGTCCCATGCCCGGGTCCCCGGGTTGGATTTTTACCCAGGCCCCGGGTCACAGGGTCATGTCGGGTCAACGGCCTGGGTACAACGGTCTGGTGACCACCCCGACCCCAGGTCCCCGGGTCATGACGGGACACCGGACCAGGTCCCCGAGTCCGGTCGACACCACAGCCCCAGGTCCCCGGGTCAGGTCGGCACCCCGGAACCAGGTCACCGGGTCATGTCGGGACCCAGCCCGGGTCCCCGGGACGGGTTTTTACCCAAGCCCCAGATCACCGGGTCCTGTCGGGTCCCCGGCCCAGGTCCCCTGGACAGGTCGTTACCCCGGCCCCGGGTCACCGGGTCATGTCGGGTCGCTGTCCCGGGTACCAGTGTCAGGTGACCACCCCGGCCCCGGGAGACGGAGTCATACCGGGTCCCCGGCCCGGGTCCCCGGATCAGGTGGTTACCCTGGCCCCAGGTCACCGGGTCAGGTCGGGACCCCCGGACCCAGGTCCCCGGGTCGTATCGGGTCGCTGCCCCGGGTACCAGTGTCGGGTGACATCCCCAGCCCCAGGTCCCCGGGTCACGTGGGGTCCCCGGCCCGGGTCCCCGGGTTGCATCGGGACACCAGCGAAGGATCACCGGGTCCTGTCGGGTCCCCGGCCCGGGTCCCCTGGACAGGTCGTTAACCCGGCCCCGGGTCACCGGGTCATGTCGCGCACCTGGCCTGGTTCCCAGGTTCCGGTGACCACCCCGGCATCAGGACCCCGGGTCACGTGGGGACACCGGCCCCAGGTCAGCGGGTCACGTGGGGACCCCGGACCCAGGTCACCTGGTCATGTCTGGTACCCAGCCTGGTTCCCAGGTTCCGATGACCACCCCGGCACCAGGACCCCGGGTCACGTGGGGACACCGGCCCCAGGTGACCAGATCACGTGGGGACCCCGGACCCAGGTCAGCGGGTCACGTGGGGACACCGGCCCCAGGTCACCGGGTCACGTGGGGACCCCGGACCCAGGTCAGCGGGTCACGTGGGGACACCGGCCCCAGTTCACCAGGTCAGGTCGGGACCCCGGACCCAGGTCAGCGGGTCATGTCACGTCCCATGCCCGGGTCCCCGGGTTGGATTTTTACCCAGGCCCCGGGTCACAGGGTCATGTCGGGTCAACGGCCTGGGTACAACGGCCTGGTGACCACCCCGACCCCAGGTCCCCGGGTCATGTCTGGTACCCAGCCTGATTCCCAGGTTCCGATGACCACCCCGGCACCAGGACCCCGGGTCACGTGGGGACACCGGCCCCAGGTGACCGGGTCACGTGGGGACACCGGCCCCAGGTGACCGGGTCACGTGGGGACCCCGGCCCCAGGTCAGCGGGTCACGTGGGGACACCGGCAGCAGGACCCCGGGTCACGTGGGGACCCCGGACCCAGGTCAGCGGGTTACGTGGGGACCCCGGCACCAGGACCCCGGGTCACGTGGGGACCCCGGCCCCAGGTCAGCGGGTCACGTGGGGATCCCGGACCCAAGTCAGCGGGTCACGTGGGGACACCGGACCCAGGTCCCCGGGTCACGTGGGGACCCCGTACCCAGGTCAGCGGGTCACGTGGGGACCCCGGACCCATGTCAGCGGGTCACGTGGGGACACCGGCCCCAGGTCAGCGGGTCACGTGGGGACCCCGGACCCATGTCAGCGGGTCACGTGGGGACACCGGCCCCAGGTCAGCGGGTCACGTGGGGACCCCGGACCCAGGTCAGCGGGTCACGTGGGGACACCGGCCCCAGGTCAGCGGGTCACGTGGGGACCCCGGCACCAGGACCCCGGGTCACGTGGGGACCCCGGCCCCAGGTCAGCGGGTCACGTGGGGACCCCGGACCCAGGTCACCTGGTCATGTCTGGTACCCAGCCTGGTTCCCAGGTTCTGATGACCACCCCGGCACCAGGACCCCGGGTCACGTGGGGACACCGGCCCCAGGTGACCGGGTCACGTGGGGACACCGGCCCCAGGTCACCGGGTCACTTGGGGACCCCGGACCCAGGTCAGCGGGTCACGTGGGGACACCGGCCCCAGGTCACCGGGTCACTTGGGGACCCCGGACCCAGGTCAGCGGGTCACGTGGGGACACCGGCTCCAGGTCACCGGGTCAGGTCGGGACCCCGGACCCAGGTCGGGTCATGTCACGTCCCATGCCCTGGTCCCCGGGTTGGATTTTTACCCAGGCCCCGGGTCACAGGGTCATGTCGGGTCAACGGCCTGGGTACAACGGTCTGGTGACCACCCCGACCCCAGGTCCCCCGGTCATGACGGGACACCGGACCAGGTCCCCGAGTCCGGTCGACACCACAGCCCCAGGTCCCCGGGTCAGGTCGGCACCCCGGAACCAGGTCACCGGGTCATGTCGGGACCCAGCCCGGGTCCCCGGGACGGGTTTTTACCCAAGCCCCAGATCACCGGGTCCTGTCGGGTCCCCGGCCCAGGTCCCCTGGACAGGTCGTTACCCCGGCCCCGGGTCACCGGGTCATGTCAAGTCGCTGTCCCGGGTACCAGTGTCAGGTGACCACCCCGGCCCCGGGAGACGGAGTCATACCGGCTCCCCGGCCCGGGTCCCCGGATCAGGTGGTTACCCTGGCCCCAGGTCACCGGGTCAGGTCGGGACCCCGGACCCAGGTCCCCGGGTCGTATCGGGTCGCTGCCCCGGGTACCAGTGTCGGGTGACATCCCCAGCCCCAGGTCCCCGGGTCACGTGGGGTCCCCGGCCCGGGTCCCCGGGTTGCATCGGGACACCAGCGAAGGATCACCGGGTCCTGTCGGGTCCCCGGCCCGGGTCCCCTGGACAGGTCGTTAACCCGGCCCCGGGTCACCGGGACATGTCGTGCACCCGGCCTGGTTCCCAGGTTCCGGTGACCACCCCGGCACCAGGACCCCGGGTCACGTGGGGACCCCGGCCCCAGGTCAGCGGGTCACGTGGGGACCCCGGCACCAGGACCCCGGGTCACGTGGGGACACCGGACCCAGGTCCCCGGGTCACGTGGGGATCCCGGACCCAAGTCAGCGGGTCACGTGGGGACACCGGACCCAGGTCCCCGGGTCACGTTGGGACACCGGACCCAGGTCAGCGGGTCACGTGGGGACCCCGGACCCATGTCAGCGGGTCACGTGGGGACACCGGACCCAGGTCAGCGGGTCACGTGGGGACCCCGGCACCAGGACCCCGGGTCACGTGGGGACACCGGACCCAGGTCAGCGGGTCACGTGGGGACCCCGGCCCCAGGTCAGCGGGTCACGTGGGGACCCCGGCACCAGGACCCCGGGTCACGTGGGGACACCGGCCCCAGGTCAGCGGGTCACGTGGGGACCCCGGACCCAGGTCACCTGGTCATGTCTGGTACCCAGCCTGGTTCCCAGGTTCCGATGACCACCCCGGCACCAGGACCCCGGGTCACGTGGGGACACCGGCCCCAGGTCAGCGGGTCACGTGGGGACCCCGGCCCCAGGTCACCTGGTCATGTCTGGTACCCAGCCTGGTTCCCAGGTTCCGATGACCACCCCGGCACCAGGACCCCGGGTCACGTGGGGACATCGGCCCCAGGTGACCGGGTCACGTGGGGACACCGGCCCCAGGTGACCGGGTCACGTGGGGACACCGGCCCCAGGTCACCGGGTCACGTGGGGACCCCGGACCCAGGTCAGCGGGTCACGTGGGGACACCGGCCCCAGGACCCCGGGTCATGTGGGGACCCCAGACCCAGGTCAGCGGGTCACGTGGGCACCCCGGCACCAGGACCCCGGGTCACGTGGGGACCCCGGACCCAAGTCAGCAGGTCACGTGGGGACACCGGCCCCAGGTCAGCAGGTCACGTGGGGACCCCGGACCCATGTCAGCGGGTCACGTGGGGACACCGGACCCAGGTCAGCGGGTCACGTGGGGACCCCGGCACCAGGACCCCGGGTCACGTGGGGAACCCGGCCCCAGGTCAGCGGGTCACGTGGCGACCCCGGCACCAGGACCCCGGGTCACGTGGGGACCCCGGCCCCAGGTCAGCGGGTCACGTGGGGACACAGGCCCCAGGTCAGCGGGTCACGTAGGGACCCCGGACCCAGGTCAGCGGGTCACGTGGGGACACCAGCCCCAGGTCCCCGGGTCACGTGGGGACCCCGGCCCCAGGTCAGCGGGTCACGTGGGGACCCCGGCACCAGGACCCCGGGTCACATGGGGACCCCGGCCCCAGGTCAGCGGGTCACGTGGGGACCCCGGACCCAGGTCACCTGGTCATGTCTGGTACCCAGCCTGGTTCCCAGGTTCCGATGACCACCCCGGCACCAGGACCCCGGGTCACGTGGGGACACCGGCCCCAGGTTACCGGGTCACTTGGGGACCCCGGACCCAGGTCAGCGGGTCACGTGGGGACACCGGCTCCAGGTCACCGGGTCAGGTCGGGACCCCAGACCCAGGTCGGGTCATGTCACGTCCCATGCCCGGGTCCCCGGGTTGGATTTTTACCCAGGCCCCGGGTCACAGGGTCATGTCGGGTCAACGGCCTGGGTACAACGGTCTGGTGACCACCCCGACCCCAGGTCCCCGGGTCATGACGGGACACCGGACCAGGTCCCCGAGTCCGGTCGACACCACAGCCCCAGGTCCCCGGGTCAGGTCGGCACCCCGGAACCAGGTCACCGGGTCATGTCGGGACCCAGCCCGGGTCCCCGGGACGGGTTTTTACCCAAGCCCCAGATCACCGGGTCCTGTCGGGTCCCCGGCCCAGGTCCCCTGGACAGGTCGTTACCCCGGCCCCGGGTCACCGGGTCATGTCGGGTCGCTGTCCCGGGTACCAGTGTCAGGTGACCACCCCGGCCCCGGGAGACGGAGTCATACCGGGTCCCCGGCCCGGGTCCCCGGATCAGGTGGTTACCCTGGCCCCAGGTCACCGGGTCAGGTCGGGACCCCCGGACCCAGGTCCCCGGGTCGTATCGGGTCGCTGCCCCGGGTACCAGTGTCGGGTGACATCCCCAGCCCCAGGTCCCCGGGTCACGTGGGGTCCCCGGCCCGGGTCCCCGGGTTGCATCGGGACACCAGCGAAGGATCACCGGGTCCTGTCGGGTCCCCGGCCCGGGTCCCCTGGACAGGTCGTTAACCCGGCCCCGGGTCACCGGGTCATGTCGCGCACCCGGCCTGGTTCCCAGGTTCCGGTGACCACCCCGGCATCAGGACCCCGGGTCACGTGGGGACACCGGCCCCAGGTGACCGGGTCACGTGGGGACCCCGGCCCCAGGTCAGCGGGTCACGTGGGGACACCGGCAGCAGGACCCCGGGTCACGTGGGGACCCCAGACCCAGGTCAGTGGGTTACGTGGGGACCCCGGCACCAGGACCCCGGGTCACGTGGGGACCCCGGCCCCAGGTCAGCGGGTCACGTGGGGATCCCGGACCCAAGTCAGCGGGTCACGTGGGGACACCGGACCCAGGTCCCCGGGTCACGTGGGGACCCCGTACCCAGGTCAGCGGGTCACGTGGGGACCCCGGACCCATGTCAGCGGGTCACGTGGGGACACCGGCCCCAGGTCAGCGGGTCACGTGGGGACCCCGGACCCATGTCAGCGGGTCACGTGGGGACACCGGCCCCAGGTCAGCGGGTCACGTGGGGACCCCGGACCCAGGTCAGCGGGTCACGTGGGGACACCGGCCCCAGGTCAGCGGGTCACGTGGGGACACCGGCACCAGGACCCCGGGTCACGTGGGGACCCCGGCCCCAGGTCAGCGGGTCACGTGGGGACCCCGGACCCAGGTCACCTGGTCATGTCTGGTACCCAGCCTGGTTCCCAGGTTCTGATGACCACCCCGGCACCAGGACCCCGGGTCACGTGGGGACACCGGCCCCAGGTGACCGGGTCACGTGGGGACACCGGCCCCAGGTCACCGGGTCACTTGGGGACCCCGGACCCAGGTCAGCGGGTCACGTGGGGACACCGGCCCCAGGTCACCGGGTCACTTGGGGACCCCGGACCCAGGTCAGCGGGTCACGTGGGGACACCGGCTCCAGGTCACCGGGTCAGGTCGGGACCCCGGACCCAGGTCGGGTCATGTCACGTCCCATGCCCTGGTCCCCGGGTTGGATTTTTACCCAGGCCCCGGGTCACAGGGTCATGTCGGGTCAACGGCCTGGGTACAACGGTCTGGTGACCACCCCGACCCCAGGTCCCCCGGTCATGACGGGACACCGGACCAGGTCCCCGAGTCCGGTCGACACCACAGCCCCAGGTCCCCGGGTCAGGTCGGCACCCCGGAACCAGGTCACCGGGTCATGTCGGGACCCAGCCCGGATCCCCGGGACGGGTTTTTACCCAAGCCCCAGATCACCGGGTCCTGTCGGGTCCCCGGCCCAGGTCCCCTGGACAGGTCGTTACCCCGGCCCCGGGTCACCGGGTCATGTCAAGTCGCTGTCCCGGGTACCAGTGTCAGGTGACCACCCCGGCCCCGGGAGACGGAGTCATACCGGGTCCCCGGCCCGGGTCCCCGGATCAGGTGGTTACCCTGGCCCCAGGTCACCGGGTCAGGTCGGGACCCCGGACCCAGGTCCCCGGGTCGTATCGGGTCGCTGCCCCGGGTACCAGTGTCGGGTGACATCCCCAGCCCCAGGTCCCCGGGTCACGTGGGGTCCCCGGCCCGGGTCCCCGGGTTGCATCGGGACACCAGCGAAGGATCACCGGGTCCTGTCGGGTCCCCGGCCCGGGTCCCCTGGACAGGTCGTTAACCCGGCCCCGGGTCACCGGGTCATGTCGCGCACCCGGCCTGGTTCCCAGGTTCCGGTGACCACCCCGGCATCAGGACCCCGGGTCACGTGGGGACACCGGCCCCAGGTCAGCGGGTCACGTGGGGACCCCGGCCCCAGGTCACCTGGTCATGTCTGGTACCCAGCCTGGTTCCCAGGTTCCGATGACCACCCCGGCACCAGGACCCCGGGTCACGTGGGGACCCCGGCCCCAGGTGACCGGGTCACGTGGGGACACCGGCCCCAGGTGACCGGGTCACGTGGGGACCCCGGACCCAGGTCAGCGGGTCACGTGGGGACACCGGCCCCAGGTCACCGGGTCACGTGGGGACCCCGGACCCAGGTCAGCGGGTCACGTGGGGACACCGGCCCCAGGACCCCGGGTCATGTGGGGACCCCAGACCCAGGTCAGCGGGTCACGTGGGCACCCCGGCACCAGGACCCCGGGTCACGTGGGGACCCCGGACCCAAGTCAGCAGGTCACGTGGGGACACCGGCCCCAGGTCAGCAGGTCACGTGGGGACCCCGGACCCATGTCAGCGGGTCACGTGGGGACACCGGACCCAGGTCAGAGGGTCACGTGGGGACCCCGGCACCAGGACCCCGGGTCACGTGGGGAAACCGGCCCCAGGTCAGCGGGTCATGTGGCGACCCCGGCACCAGGACCCCGGGTCACGTGGGGACCCCGGCCCCAGGTCAGCGGGTCACGTGGGGACACAGGCCCCAGGTCAGCGGGTCACGTAGGGAAACCCGGACCCAGGTCAACGGGTCACGTGGGGACACCAGCCCCAGGTCCCCGGGTCACGTGGGGACCCCGGCCCCAGGTCAGCGGGTCACGTGGGGACCCCGGCACCAGGACCCCGGGTCACGTGGGGACCCCAGCCCCAGGTCAGCGGGTCACGTGGGGACCCCGGACCCAGGTCACCTGGTCATGTCTGGTACCCAGCCTGGTTCCCAGGTTCCGATGACCACCCCGGCACCAGGACCCCGGGTCACGTGGGGACACCGGCCCCAGGTGACCGGGTCACGTGGGGACCCCGGACCCAGGTCAGCGGGTCACGTGGGGACACCGGCTCCAGGTCACCGGGTCAGGTCGGGACCCCAGACCCAGGTCGGGTCATGTCACGTCCCATGCCCGGGTCCCCGGGTTGGATTTTTACCCAGGCCCTGGGTCACAGGGTCATGTCGGGTCAACGGCCTGGGTACAACGGTCTGGTGACCACCCCGACCCCAGGTCCCCGGGTCATGACGGGACACTGGACCAGGTCCCCGAGTCCGGTCGACACCACAGCCCCAGGTCCCCGGGTCAGGTCGGCACCCCGGAACCAGGTCACCGGGTCATGTCGGGACCCAGCCCGGGTCCCCGGGACGGGTTTTTACCCAAGCCCCAGATCACCGGGTCCTGTCGGGTCCCCGGCCCAGGTCCCCTGGACAGGTCGTTACCCCGGCCCCGGGTCACCGGGTCACGTCGGGTCGCTGTCCCGGGTACCAGTGTCAGGTGACCACCCCGGCCCCGGGAGACGGAGTCATACCGGGTCCCCGGCCCGGGTCCCCGGATCAGGTGGTTACCCTGGCCCCAGGTCACCGGGTCAGGTCGGGACCCCCGGACCCAGGTCCCCGGGTCGTATCGGGTCGCTGCCCCGGGTACCAGTGTCGGGTGACATCCCCAGCCCCAGGTCCCCGGGTCACGTGGGGTCCCCGGCCCGGGTCCCCGGGTTGCATCAGGACACCAGCGAAGGATCACCGGGTCCTGTCGGGTCCCCGGCCCGGGTCCCCTGGACAGGTCGTTAACCCGGCCCCGGGTCACCGGGTCATGTCGCGCACCCGGCCTGGTTCCCAGGTTCCGGTGACCACCCCGGCATCAGGACCCTGGGTCACGTGGGGACACCGGCCCCAGGTCAGCGGGTCACGTGGGGACCCCGGCCCCAGGTCACCTGGTCATGTCTGGTACCCAGCCTGGTTCCCAGGTTCCGATGACCACCCCGGCACCAGGACCCCGGGTCACGTGGGGACACCGGCCCCAGGTGACCGGATCACGTGGGGACCCCGGACCCAGGTCAGCGGGTCACGTGGGGACACCGGCCCCAGGTCACCGGGTCACGTGGGGACCCCGGACCCAGGTCAGCGGGTCACGTGGGGACACCGGCCCCAGTTCACCAGGTCAGGTCGGGACCCCGGACCCAGGTCAGCGGGTCATGTCACGTCCCATGCCCGGGTCCCCGGGTTGGATTTTTACCCAGGCCCCGGGTCACAGGGTCATGTCGGGTCAACGGCCTGGGTACAACGGCCTGGTGACCACCCCGACCCCAGGTCCCCGGGTCATGTCTGGTACCCAGCCTGATTCCCAGGTTCCGATGACCACCCCGGCACCAGGACCCCGGGTCACGTGGGGACACCGGCCACAGGTGACCGGGTCACGTGGGGACACCGGCCCCAGGTGACCGGGTCACGTGGGGACCCCGGCCCCAGGTCAGCAGGTCACGTGGGGACACCGGCAGCAGGACCCCGGGTCACGTGGGGACCCCGGACCCAGGTCAGCGGGTTACGTGGGGACCCCGGCACCAGGTCCCCGGGTCACGAGGGGACCCCGGCCCCAGGTCAGCGGGTCACGTGGGGATCCCGGACCCAAGTCAGCGGGTCACGTGGGGACACCGGACCCAGGTCCCCGGGTCACGTGGGGACCCCGTACCCAGGTCAGCGGGTCACGTGGGGACCCCGGACCCATGTCAGCGGGTCACGTGGGGACACCGGCCCCAGGTCAGCGGGTCACGTGGGGACCCCGGACCCATGTCAGCGGGTCACGTGGGGACACCGGCCCCAGGTCAGCGGGTCACGTGGGGACCCCGGACCCAGGTCAGCGGGTCACGTGGGGACACCGGCCCCAGGTCAGCGGGTCACGTGGGGACCCCGGCACCAGGACCCCGGGTCACGTGGGGACCCCGGCCCCAGGTCAGCGGGTCACGTGGGGACCCCGGACCCAGGTCACCTGGTCATGTCTGGTACCCAGCCTGGTTCCCAGGTTCTGATGACCACCCCGGCACCAGGACCCCGGGTCACGTGGGGATACCGGCCCCAGGTGACCGGGTCACGTGGGGACACCGGCCCCAGGTCACCGGGTCATGTCGCGCACCCGGCCTGGTTCCCAGGTTCCGGTGACCACCCCGGCATCAGGACCCTGGGTCACGTGGGGACACCGGCCCCAGGTCAGCGGGTCACGTGGGGACCCCGGCCCCAGGTCACCTGGTCATGTCTGGTACCCAGCCTGATTCCCAGGTTCCGATGACCACCCCGGCACCAGGACCCCGGGTCACGTGGGGACACCGGCCCCAGGTGACCGGATCCCGTGGGGACACCGGCCCCAGGTGACCGGGTCATGTGGGGACCCCGGACCCAGGTCAGCGGGTCACGTGGGGACACCGGCCCCAGGTTACCGGGTCACGTGGGGAACCCGGACCCAGGTCAGCGGGTCACGTGGGGACACCGGCCCCAGTTCACTGGGTCAGGTCGGGACCCCGGACCCAGGTCAGCGGGTCATGTCACGTCCCATGCCCGGGTTCCCGGGTTGGATTTTTACCCAGGCCCCGGGTCACAGGGTCATGTCGGGTCAACGGCCTGGGTACAACGGTCTGGTGACCACCCCGTCCCCAGGTCCCCGGGTCATGACGGGACACCGGACCAGGTCCCCGAGTCCGGTCGACACCACAGCCCCAGGTCCCCGGGTCAGGTCGGCACCCCGGAACCAGGTCACCGGGTCATGTCGGGACCCAGCCCGGGTCCCCGGGACGGGTTTTTACCCAAGCCCCAGATCACCGGGTCCTGTCGGGACCCCGGCCCAGGTCCCCTGGACAGGTCGTTACCCCGGCCCCAGGTCACCGGGTCATGTCGGGTCGCTGTCCCGGGTACCAGTGTCAGGTGACCACCCCGGCCCCGGGAGACGGAGTCATACCGGGTCCCCGGCCCGGGTCCCCGGGTCAGGTGGTTACCCTGGCCTCAGGTCACCGGGTCATGTCGCGACCCCGGACCCAGGTCCCCGGGTCGTATCGGGTCGCTGCCCCGGGTACCAGTGTCGGGTGACATCCCCGGCCCCAGGTGACCGGGTCACGTGGGGTCCCCGGCCCGGGTCCCCGGGTTGCATCGGGACACCAGCGAAGGATCACCGGGTCCTGTCGGGTCCCCGGCCCGGGTCCCCTGGACAGGTCGTTAACCCGGCCCCGGGTCACCGGGACATGTCGTGCACCCGGCCTGGTTCCCAGGTTCCGGTGACCACCCCGGCACCAGGACCCCGGGTCACGTGGGGACCCCGGCCCCAGGTCAGCGGGTCACGTGGGGACCCCGGCCCCAGGTCACCTGGTCATGTCTGGTACCCAGCCTGGTTCCCAGGTTCCGATGACCACCCCGGCACCAGGACCCCGGGTCACGTGGGGACACCGGCCCCAGGTGACCGGGTCACGTGGGGACACCGGCCCCAGGTGACCGGGTCACGTGGGGACCCCGGACCCAGGTCAGCGGGTCAGGTGGGGACACCGGCAGCAGGACCCCGGGACACGTGGGGACCCCGGACCCTGGTCAGCGGGTCACGTGGGGACCCCGGCAGCAGGACCCCGGGTCACGTGGGGACACTGGCCCCTGGTGACCGGGTCACGTGGGGATCCCGGACCCAAGTCAGCGGGTCACGTGGGGACACCGGCCCCAGGTCCCCGGGTCACGTGGGGACCCCGGACCCAGGTCAGCGGGTCACGTGGGGACCCCGGACCCATGTCAGCGGGTCACGTGGGGACACCGGACCCAGGTCAGCGGGTCACGTGGGGACCCCGGCACCAGGACCCCGGGTCACGTGGGGACACCGGACCCAGGTCCCCGGGTCACGTGGGGACACCGGACCCAGGTCAGCGGGTCACGTGGGGACCCCGGCACCAGGACCCCGGGTTATGTGGGGACCCCGGACCCAGGTCAGCGGGTCACGTGGGGACCCCGGCACCAGGACCCCGGGTCACGTGGGGACCCCGGCCCCAGGTCAGCGGGTCACGTGGGGACACCGGCCCCAGGTCAGCGGGTCACGTGGGGACCCCCGACCCATGTCAGCGGGTCACGTGGGGACACTGGACCCAGGTCAGCGGGTCACGTGGGGACACCGGACCCAGGTCCCCGGGTCACGTGGGGACACCGGACCCAGGTCAGCGGGTCACGTGGGGACCCCGGCACCAGGACCCCAGGTCACGTGGGGACCCCGGCCCCAGGTCCCCGGGTCACGTGGGGACCCCGGCACCAGGACCCCGGGTCACGTGGGGACCCCGGCCCCAGGTCAGCGGGTCACGTGGGGACACCGGCCCCAGGTCAGCGGGTCACGTGGGGACCCCGGACCCAGGTCACCTGGTCATGTCTGGTACCCAGCCTGGTTCCCAGGTTCTGATGACCACCCCGGCACCAGGACCCCGGGTCACGTGGGGACACCGGCCCCAGGTGACCGGGTCACGTGGGGACACCGGCCCCAGGTCACCGGGTCACTTGGGGACCCCGGACCCAGGTCAGCGGGTCACGTGGGGACACCGGCTCCAGGTCACCGGGTCAGGTCGGGACCCCGGACCCAGGTCGGGTCATGTCACGTCCCATGCCCGGGTCCCCGGGTTGGATTTTTACCCAGGCCCCGGGTCACAGGGTCATGTCGGGTCAACGGCCTGGGTACAACGGTCTGGTGACCACCCCGACCCCAGGTCCCCGGGTCATGACGGGACACCGGACCAGGTCCCCGAGTCCGGTCGACACCACAGCCCCAGGTCCCCGGGTCAGGTCGGCACCCCGGAACCAGGTCACCGGGTCATGTCGGGACCCAGCCCGGGTCCCCGGGACGGGTTTTTACCCAAGCCCCAGATCACCGGGTCCTGTCGGGTCCCCGGCCCAGGTCCCCTGGACAGGTCGTTACCCCGGCCCCGGGTCACGTCGGGTCGCTGTCCCGGGTACCAGTGTCAGGTGACCACCCCGGCCCTGGGAGACGGAGTCATACCGGGTCCCCGGCCCGGGTCCCCGGATCAGGTGGTTACCCTGGCCCCAGGTCACCGGGTCAGGTCGGGACCCCGGACCCAGGTCCCCGGGTCGTATCGGGTCGCTGCCCCGGGTACCAGTGTCGGGTGACATCCCCAGCCCCAGGTCCCCGGGTCACGTGGGGTCCCCGGCCCGGGTCCCCGGGTTGCATCGGGACACCAGCGAAGGATCACCGGGTCCTGTCGGGTCCCCGGCCCAGGTCCCCTGGACAGGTCGTTAACCCGGCCCCGGGTCACCGGGTCATGTCGCGCACCCGGCCTGGTTCCCAGGTTCCGGTGACCACCCCGGCATCAGGACCCTGGGTCACGTGGGGACACCGGCCCCAGGTCAGCGGGTCACGTGGGGACCCCGGCCCCAGGTCAGCGGGTCATGTCTGGTACCCAGCCTGATTCCCAGGTTCCGATGACCACCCCGGCACCAGGACCCCGGGTCACGTGGGGACACCGGCCCCAGGTGACCGGGTCACGTGGGGACACCGGCCCCAGGTGACCGGGTCATGTGGGGACCCCGGACCCAGGTCAGCGGGTCACGTGGGGACACCGGCCCCAGGTTACCGGGTCACGTGGGGAACCCGGACCCAGGTCAGCGGGTCACGTGGGGACACCGGCCCCAGTTCACCGGGTCAGGTCGGGACCCCGGACCCAGGTCAGCGGGTCATGTCACGTCCCATGCCCGGGTTCCCGGGTTGGATTTTTACCCAGGCCCCGGGTCACAGGGTCATGTCGGGTCAACGGCCTGGGTACAACGGTCTGGTGACCACCCCGTCCCCAGGTCCCCGGGTCATGACGGGACACCGGACCAGGTCCCCGAGTCCGGTCGACACCACAGCCCCAGGTCCCCGGGTCAGGTCGGCACCCCGGAACCAGGTCACCGGGTCATGTCGGGACCCAGCCCGGGTCCCCGGGACGGGTTTTTACCCAAGCCCCAGATCACCGGGTCCTGTCGGGACCCCGGCCCAGGTCCCCTGGACAGGTCGTTACCCCGGCCCCAGGTCACCGGGTCATGTCGGGTCGCTGTCCCGGGTACCAGTGTCAGGTGACCACCCCGGCCCCGGGAGACGGAGTCATACCGGGTCCCCGGCCCGGGTCCCCGGGTCAGGTGGTTACCCTGGCCTCAGGTCACCGGGTCATGTCGCGACCCCGGACCCAGGTCCCCGGGTCGTATCGGGTCGCTGCCCCGGGTACCAGTGTCGGGTGACATCCCCGGCCCCAGGTGACCGGGTCACGTGGGGTCCCCGGCCCGGGTCCCCGGGTTGCATCGGGACACCAGCGAAGGATCACCGGGTCCTGTCGGGTCCCCGGCCCGGGTCCCCTGGACAGGTCGTTAACCCGGCCCCGGGTCACCAGGACATGTCGCGCACCCGGCCTGGTTACCAGGTTCCGGTGACCACCCCGGCACCAGGACCCCGGGTCACGTGGGGACCCCGGCCCCAGGTCAGCGGGTCACGTGGGGACCCCGGCCCCAGGTCACCTGGTCATGTCTGGTACCCAGCCTGGTTCCCAGGTTCCGATGACCACCCCGGCACCAGGACCCCGGGTCACGTGGGGACACCGGCCCCAGGTGACCGGGTCACGTGGGGACACCGGACCCAGGTCAGCGGGTCAGGTGGGGACACCGGCAGCAGGACCCCGGGTCACGTGGGGACCCCGGCCCCAGGTCAGCGGGTCACGTGGGGACCCCGGCAGCAGGACCCCGGGTCACGTGGGGACACTGGCCCCAGGTGACCGGGTCAGGTGGGGATCCCGGACCCAAGTCAGCGGGTCACGTGGGGACACCGGCCCCAGGTCCCCGGGTCACGTGGGGACCCCGGACCCAGGTCAGCGGGTCACGTGGGGACCCCGGACCCATGTCAGCGGGTCACGTGGGGACACCGGACCCAGGTCAGCGGGTCACGTGGGGACCCCGGCACCAGGACCCCGGGTCACGTGGGGACACCGGACCCAGGTCCCCGGGTCACGTGGGGACACCGGACCCAGGTCAGCGGGTCACGTGGGGACCCCGGCACCAGGACCGCGGGTCATGTGGGGACCCCGGACCCAGGTCAGCGGGTCACGTGGGGACCCCGGCACCAGGACCCCGGGTCACGTGGGGACCCCGGCCCCAGGTCAGCGGGTCACGTGGGGACACCGGCCCCAGGTCAGCGGGTCACGTGGGGACCCCGGACCCATGTCAGCGGGTCACGTGGGGACACTGGACCCAGGTCAGCGGGTCACGTGGGGACACCGGACCCAGGTCAGCGGGTCACGTGGGGACCCCGGCACCAGGACCCCGGGTCACGTGGGGACACCGGACCCAGGTCAGCGGGTCACGTGGGGACCCCGGCACCAGGACCCCGGGTCACGTGGGGACCCCGGCCCCAGGTCAGCGGGTCACGTGGGGACACCGGCTCTAGGTCAGCGGGTCACGTGGGGACCCCGGACCAATGTCAGCGGGTCACGTGGGGACACCGGACCCAGGTCAGTGGGTCACGTGGGGACACGAGACCCAGGTCCCCGGGTCACGTGGGGACACCGGACCCAGTTCAGCGGGTCACGTGGGGACCCCGGCACCAGGACCCCAGGTCACGTGGGGACCCCGGCCCCAAGTCAGCGGGTCACGTGGGGACCCCGGCACCAGGACCCCGGGTCACGTGGGGACCCCCGGCCCCAGGTCAGCGGGTCACGTGGGGACACCGGCCCCAGGTCAGCGGGTCACGTGGGGACCCCGGACCCTGGTCACCGGGTCACGTGGGGACACCAGCCCCAGGTCCCCGGGTCACGTGGGGACCCCGGCCCCAGGTCAGCGGGTCACGTGGGGACCCCGGACCCAGGTCACCTGGTCATGTCTGGTACCCAGCCTGGTTCCCAGGTTCCAATGACCACCCCGGCACCAGGACCCCGGGTCACGTGGGGACACCGGCCCCAGGTGACCGGGTCACGTGGGGACACCGGCCCCAGGTCACCGGGTCACTTGGGGACCCCGGACCCAGGTCAGCGGGTCACGTGGGGACACCGGCTCCAGGTCACCGGGTCAGGTCGGGACTCCGGACCCAGGTCGGGTCATGTCACGTCCCATGCCCGGGTCCCCGGGTTGGATTTTTACCCAGGCCCCGGGTCACAGGGTCATGTCGGCTCAACGGCCTGGGTACAACGGTCTGGTGACCACCCCGACCCCAGGTCCCCGGGTCATGACGGGCCACCGGACCAAGTCCCCGAGTCCGGTCGACACCACAGCCCCAGGTCCCCGGGTCAGGTCGGCACCCCGGAACCAGGTCACCGGGTCATGTCGGGACCCAGCCCGGGTCCCCGGGACGGGTTTTTACCCAAGCCCCAGATCACCGGGTCCTGTCGGGACCCCGGCCCAGGTCCCCTGGACAGGTCGTTACCCCTGCCCCGGGTCACGTCGGGTGGCTGTCCCGGGTACCAGTGTCAGGTGACCACCCCGGCCCCGGGAGACGGAGTCATACCGGTTCCCCGGCCCGGGTCCCCGGATCAGGTGGTTACCCTGGCCCCAGGTCACCGGGTTATGACGGGACACCGGACCAGGTCCCCGAGTCCGGTCGACACCACAGCCCCAGGTCCCCGGGTCAGGTCGGCACCCCGGAACCAGGTCACCGGGTCATGTCGGGACCCAGCCCGGGTCCCCGGGACGGGTTTTTACCCAAGCCCCAGATCACCGGGTCCTGTCGGGACCCCGGCCCAGGTCCCCTGGACAGGTCGCTACTTCGGCCCCGGGTCACCGGGTCACGTCGGGTCGCTGTCCCGGGTACCAGTGTCAGGTGACCACCCCGGCCCCGGGAGACGGAGTCATACCGGGTCCCCGGCCCGGGTCCCCGGGTCAGGTGGTTACCCCTCCTCAGGTCACCGGGTCAGGTCGGGACCCCGGACCCAGGTCCCCGGGTCGTATCGGGTCGCTGCCCCGGGTACCAGTGTCGGGTGACATCCCCGGCCCCAGGTCCCCGGGTCACGTGGGGTCCCCGGCCCGGGTCCCCGGGTTGCATCGGGACACCAGCGAAGGATCACCGGGTCCTGTCGGGTCCCCGGCCCGGGTCCCCTGGACAGGTCGTTAACCCGGCCCCGGGTCACCGGGACATGTCGCGCACCCGGCCTGGTTCCCAGGTTCCGGTGACCACCCCGGCACCAGGACCCCGGGTCATGTGGGGACCCCGGCCCCAGGTCAACGGGTCACGTGGGGACCCCGGACCCATGTCAGCGGGTCACGTGGGGACACCGGACGCAGGTCAGCGGGTCACGTGGGGACCCCGGCAGCTGGACCCCGGGTCACGTGGGGACACCGGACCCAGGTCAGCGGGTCACGTGGGGACTCCGGCACCAGGACCCCGGGTCACGTGGGGACACCGGCCCCAGGTCAGCGGGTCACGTGGGGACCCCGGCACCAGGACCCCGGGTCACGTGGGGACCCCGGCCCCAGGTCAGCGGGTCACGTGGGGACACCGACCCCAGGTCAGCGGGTCACGTGGGGACCCCGGACCCATGTCAGCGGGTCACGTGGGGACACCGGACCCAGGTCAGTGGGTCACGTGGGGACACCAGACCCAGGTCCCCGGGTCACGTGGGGACACCGGACCCAGTTCAGCGGGTCACGTGGGGACCCCGGCACCAGGACCCCGGGTCACGTGGGGACCCCGGCACCAGGTCAGCGGGTCACGTGGGGACACCGGCCCCAGGTCAGCGGGTCACGTGGGGACCCCGGACCCAGGTCACCGGGTCACGTGGGGACACCAGCCCCAGGTCCCCGGGTCACGTGGAGACCCCGGCCCCAGGTCAGCGGGTCACGTGGGGACCCCGGCACCAGGACCCCGGGTCACGTGGGGACCCCGGCCCCAGGTCAGCGGGTCACGTGGGGACCCCGGACCCAGGTCACCTGGTCATGTCTGGTACCCAGCCTGGTTCCCAGGTTCCGATGACCACCCCGGCACCAGGACCTCGGGTCACGTGGGGACACCGGCCCCAGGTCACCGGGTCACGTGGGGACCCCGGACCCAGGTCAGCGGGTCACGTGGGGACACCGGCTCCAGGTCCCCGGGTCAGGTCGGCACCCCGGAACCAGGTCACCGGGTCATGTCGGGACCCAGCCCGGGTCCCCGGGACGGGTTTTTACCCAAGCCCCAGATCACTGGGTCCTGTCGGGACCCCGGCCCAGGTCCCCTGTACAGGTCGTTACCCCTGCCCCGGGTCACGTCGGGTCGCTGTCCCGGGTACCAGTGTCAGGTGACCACCCCGGCCCCGGGAGACGGAGTCATACCGGGTCCCCGGCCCGGGTCCCCGGATCAGGTGGTTACCCTGGCCCCAGGTCACCGGGTCATGACGGGACACCGGACCAGGTCCCCGAGTCCGGTCGACACCACAGCCCCAGGTCCCCGGGTCAGGTCGGCACCCCGGAACCAGGTCACCGGGTCATGTCGGGACCCAGCCCGGGTCCCCGGGACGGGTTTTTACCCAAGCCCCAGATCACCGGGTCCTGTCGGGACCCCGGCCCAGGTCCCCTGGACAGGTCGTTACCCCGGCCCCGGGTCACCGGGTCACGTCGGGTCGCTGTCCCGGGTACCAGTGTCAGGTGACCACCCCGGCCCCGGGAGACGGAGTCATACCGGGTCCCCGGCCCGGGTCCCCGGGTCAGGTGGTTACCCTGGCCTCAGGTCACCGGGTCAGGTCGGGACCCCGGACCCAGGTCCCCGGGTCGTATCGGGTCGCTGCCCCGGGTACCAGTGTCGGGTGACATCCCCCGGCCCCAGGTCCCCGGGACACGTGGGGTCCCCGGCCCGGGTCCCCGGGTTGCATCGGGACACCAGCGAAGGATCACCGGGTCCTGTCGGGTCCCCGGCCCGGGTCCCCTGGACAGGTCGTTAACCCGGCCCCGGGTCACCGGGACATGTCGCGCACCCGGCCTGGTTCCCAGGTTCCGATGACCACCCCGGCATCAGGACCCCGGGTCACGTGGGGACACCGGCCCCAGGTGACCGGGTCACGTAGGGACACCGGCCCCAGGTGACCGGGTCACGTGGGGACCCCGGACCCAGGTCAGCGGGTCACGTGGGGACACCGGCTCCAGGTCACCGGGTCACGTCGGGACCCCGGACCCAGGTCGGGTCATGTCACGTCCCATGCCCGGGTCCCCGGGTTGGATTTTTACCCAGGCCCCGGGTCACAGGGTCATGTCGGCTCAACGGCCTGGGTACAACGGTCTGGTGACCACCCCGACCCCAGGTCCCCGGGTCATGACGGGACACCGGACCAGGTCCCCGAGTCCGGTCGACACCACAGCCCCAGGTCCCCGGGTCAGGTCGGCACCCCGGAACCAGGTCACCGGGTCATGTCGGGACCCAGCCCGGGTCCCCGGGACGGGTTTTTACCCAAGCCCCAGATCACCGGGTCCTGTCGGGACCCCGGCCCACGTCCCCTGTACAGGTCGTTACCCCTGCCCCGGGTCACGTCGGGTCGCTGTCCCGGGTACCAGTGTCAGGTGACCACCCCGGCCCCGGGAGACGGAGTCATACCGGTTCCCCGGCCCGGGTCCCCGGGTCAGGTGGTTACCCTGGCCACAGGTCACCGGGTCATGTCGCGACCCCGGACCCAGGTCAGCGGGTCACGTGGGGACACCGGCCCCAGGTCACCGGGTCATGACGGGACACCGGACCAGGTCCCCGAGTCCGGTCGACACCACAGCCCCAGGTCCCCGGGTCAGGTCGGCACCCCGGAACCAGGTCACCGGGTCATGTCGGGACCCAGCCCGGGTCCCCGGGACGGGTTTTTACCCAAGCCCCAGATCACCGGGTCCTGTCGGGTCCCCGGCCCAGGTCCCCTGGACAGGTCGTTACCCCGGCCCCGGGTCACGTCGGGTCGCTGTCCTGGGTACCAGTGTCAGGTGACCACCCCGGCCCCGGGAGACGGAGTCATACCGGGTCCCCGGCCCGGGTCCCCGGATCAGGTGGTTACCCTGGCCTCAGGTCACCGGGTCAGGTCGGGACCCCGGACCCAGGTCCCCGGGTCGTATCGGGTCGCTGCCCCGGGTACCAGTGTCGGGTGACATCCCCAGCCCCAGGTCCCCGGGTCACGTGGGGTCCCCGGCCCGGGTCCCCGGGTTGCATCGGGACACCAGCGAAGGATCACCGGGTCCTGTCGGGTCCCCGGCCCGGGTCCCCTGGACAGGTCGTTAACCCGGCCCCGGGTCACCGGGTCATGTCGCGCACCCGGCCTGGTTCCCAGGTTCCGGTGACCACCCCGGCATCAGGACCCTGGGTCACGTGGGGACCCCGGCCCCAGGTCACCTGGTCATGTCTGGTACCCAGCCTGGTTCCCAGGTTCCGATGACCACCCTGGCACCAGGACCCCGGGTCACGTGGGGACACCGGCCCCAGGTGACCGGGTCACGTGGGGACACCGGCCCCAGGTGACCGGGTCATGTGGGGACCCCGGACCCAGGTCAGCGGGTCACGTGGGGACACCGGCCCCAGGTCAGCGGGTCACGTGGGGACCCCGGACCCAGGTCAGTGGGTCACGTGGGGACACCAGACCCAGGTCCCCGGGTCACGTGGGGACACCGGCCCCAGGTCAGCGGGTCACGTGGGGACCCCGGCACCAGGACCCCGGGTCACGTGGGGACCCCGGCCCCAGGTCAGCGGGTCACGTGGGGACCCCGGCACCAGGACCCCGGGTCACGTGGGGACCCCGGCCCCAGGTCAGCGGGTCACGTGGGGACACCGGCCCCAGGTCAGCGGGTCACGTGGGGACCCCGGACCCAGGTCAGCGGGTCACGTGGGGACACCAGCCCCAGGTCCCCGGGTCACGTGGGGACCCCGGCCCCAGGTCAGTGGGTCACGTGGGGACCCCGGCACCAGGACCCCGGGTCACGTGGGGACCCCGGCCCCAGGTCAGCGGGTCACTTGGGGACCCCGGACCCAGGTCACCTGGTCATGTGTGGTACCCAGCCTGGTTCCCAGGTTCCGATGACCACCCCGGCACCAGGACACCGGGTCACTTGGGGACCCCGGACCCAGGTCAGCGGGTCACGTGGGGACCCCGGACCCAGGTCACCTGGTCATGTCTGGTACCCAGCCTGGTTCCCAGGTTCCGATGACCACCCCGGCACCAGGACCCCGGGTCACGTGGGGACACCGGCCCCAGGTGACCGGGTCACGTGGGGACCCCGGCACCAGGACCCCAGGTCACGTGGGGACCCCGGCCCCAGGTCAGCGGGTCACGTGGGGACCCCGGCACCAGGACCCCAGGTCACGTGGGGACCCCGGCCCCAGGTCAGCGGGTCACGTGGGGACCCCGGCACCAGGACCCCGGGTCACGTGGGGACCCCGGCCCCAGGTCAGCGGGTCACGTGGGGACACCGGCCCCAGGTCAGCGGGTCACGTGGGGACCCCGGACCCAGGTCAGCGGGTCACGTGGGGACACCAGCCCCAGGTCCCCGGGTCACGTGGGGACCCCGGCCCCAGGTCAGTGGGTCACGTGGGGACCCCGGCACCAGGACCCCGGGTCACGTGGGGACCCCGGCCCCAGGTCAGCGGCTCACTTGGGGACCCCGGACCCAGGTCACCTGGTCATGTCTGGTACCCAGCCTGGTTCCCAGGTTCCGATGACCACCCCGGCACCAGGACACCGGGTCACTTGGGGACCCCGGACCCAGGTCAGCGGGTCACGTGGGGACCCCGGACCCAGGTCACCTGGTCATGTCTGGTACCCAGCCTGGTTCCCAGGTTCCGATGACCACCCCGGCACCAGGACCCCGCGTCACGTGGGGACACCGGCCACAGGTGACCGGGTCACGTGGGGACACCGGCCCCAGGTCACCGGGTCACTTGGGGACCCCGGACCCAGGTCAGCGGGTCACGTGGGGACACCGGCTCCAGGTCACCGGGTCACGTCGGGACCCCGGACCCAGGTCGGGTCATGTCACGTCCCATGCCCGGGTCCCCGGGTTGGATTTTTACCCAGGCCCCGGGTCACAGGGTCATGTCGGCTCAACGGCCTGGGTACAACGGTCTGGTGACCACCCCGACCCCAGGTCCCCGGGTCATGACGGGACACCGGACCAGGTCCCCGAGTCCGGTCGACACCACAGCCCCAGGTCCCCGGGTCAGGTCGGCACCCCGGAACCAGGTCACCGGGTCCTGTCGGGACCCCGGCCCAGGTCCCCTGGACAGGTCGTTACCCCGGCCCCGGGTCACCGGGACACGTCGGGTCGCTGTCCCGGGTACCAGTGTCAGGTGACCACCCCGGCCCCGGGAGACGGAGTCATACCGGTTCCCCGGCCCGGGTCCCCGGGTCAGGTGGTTACCCTGGCCCCAGGTCACCGGGTCAGGTCGGGACCCCGGACCCATGTCAGCGGGTCACGTGGGGACACCGGACCCAGGGCAGCGGGTCACGTGGGGACCCCGGCAGCTGGACCCCGGGTCACGTGGGGACACCGGACCCAGGTCAGCGGGTCACGTGGGGACACCGGACCCAGGTCAGCGGGTCACGTGGGGACTCCGGCACCAGGACCCCGGGTCACGTGGGGACACCGGACCCAGGTCCCCGGGTCACGTGGGGACACCGGACCCAGGTCAGCGGGTCACGTGGGGACCCCGGCACCAGGACCCCGGGTCACGTGGGCACACCGGACCCAGGTCAGCGGGTCACGTGGGGACCCCGGCACCAGGACCCCGGGTCACGTGGGGACACCGGCCCCAGGTCAGCGGGTCACGTGGGGACACCGGCCCCAGGTCAGCGGGTCACGTGGGGACCCCGGACCAATGTCAGCGGGTCACGTGGGGACACCGGACCCAGGTCAGAGGGTCACGTGGGGACACCAGACCCAGGTCCCCGGGTCACGTGGGGACACCGGACCCAGGTCAGCGGGTCACGTGGGGACCCCGGCACCAGGACCCCAGGTCACGTGGGGACCCCAGCCCCAAGTCAGCGGGTCACGTGGGGACCCCGGCCCCATGTCAGCGGGTCACGTGGGGACCCCGGACCCAGGTCAGCGGGTCACGTGGGGACACCAGCCCCAGGTCCCCGGGTCACGTGGGGACCCGGGCCCCAGGTCAGCGGGTCACGTGGGGACCCCGGACCCAGGTCACCTGGTCATGTCTGGTACCCAGCCTGGTTCCCAGGTTCCAATGACCACCCCGGCACCAGGACCCCGGGTCACGTGGGGACACCGGCCCCAGGTGACCGGGTCACGTGGGGACACCGGCCCCAGGTCACCGGGTCACTTGGGGACCCCGGACCCAGGTCAGCGGGTCACGTGGGGACACCGGCTCCAGGTCACCGGGTCAGGTCGGGACCCCGGACCCAGGTCGGGTCATGTCACGTCCCATGCCCGGGTCCCCGGGTTGGATTTTTACCCAGGCCCCGGGTCACAGGGTCATGTCGGCTCAACGGCCTGGGTACAACGGTCTGGTGACCACCCCGACCCCAGGTCCCCGGGTCATGACGGGCCACCGGACCAAGTCCCCGAGTCCGGTCGACACCACAGCCCCAGGTCCCCGGGTCAGGTCGGCACCCCGGAACCAGGTCACCGGGTCATGTCGGGACCCAGCCCGGGTCCCCGGGACGGGTTTTTACCCAAGCCCCAGATCACCGGGTCCTGTCGGGACCCCGGCCCAGGTCCCCTGGACAGGTCGTTACCCCTGCCCCGGGTGACGTCGGGTGGCTGTCCCGGGTACCAGTGTCAGGTGACCACCCCGGCCCCGGGAGACGGAGTCATACCGGTTCCCCGGCCCGGGTCCCCGGATCAGGTGGTTACCCTGGCCCCAGGTCACCGGGTTATGACGGGACACCGGACCAGGTCCCCGAGTCCGGTCGACACCACAGCCCCAGGTCCCCGGGTCAGGTCGGCACCCCGGAACCAGGTCACCGGGTCATGTCGGGACCCAGCCCGGGTCCCCGGGACGGGTTTTTACCCAAGCCCCAGATCACCGGGTCCTGTCGGGACCCCGGCCCAGGTCCCCTGGACAGGTCGCTACTTCGGCCCCGGGTCACCGGGTCACGTCGGGTCGCTGTCCCGGGTACCAGTGTCAGGTGACCACCCCGGCCCCGGGAGACGGAGTCATACCGGGTCCCCGGCCCGGGTCCCCGGGTCAGGTGGTTACCCCTCCTCAGGTCACCGGGTCAGGTCGGGACCCCGGACCCAGGTCCCCGGGTCGTATCGGGTCGCTGCCCCGGGTACCAGTGTCGGGTGACATCCCCGGCCCCAGGTCCCCGGGTCCTGTCGGGTCCCCAACCCGGGTCCTCTGGACAGGTCGTTAACCCGGCCCCGGGTCACCGGGATATGTCGCGCACACGGCCTGGTTCCCAGGTTCCGGTGACCACCCCGGCACCAGGACCCCGGGTCATGTGGGGACCCCGGCCCCAGGTCAACGGGTCACGTGGGGACCCCGGACCCATGTCAGCGGGTCACGTGGGGACACCGGACCCAGGTCAGCGGGTCACGTGGGGACCCCGGCAGCTGGACCCCGGGTCACGTGGGGACACCGGACCCAGGTCAGCGGGTCACGTGGGGACTCCGGCACCAGGACCCCGGGTCACGTGGGGACACCGGACCCAGGTCCCCGGGTCACGTGGGGACACCGGACCCAGGTCAGCGGGTCACGTGGGGACCCCAGCACCAGGACCCCGGGTCACGTGGGGACCCCGGCCCCAGGTCAGCGGGTCACGTGGGGACCCCGGCACCAGGACCCCGGGTCACGTAGGGACCCCGGCCCCAGGTCAGCGGGTCACGTGGGGACACCGACCCCAGGTCAGCGGGTCACGTGGGGACCCCGGACCCATGTCAGCGGGTCACGTTGGGACACCGGACCCAGGTCAGTGGGTCACGTGGGGACACCGGCCCCAGGTCAGCGGGTCACGTGGGGACCCCGGACCCAGGTCACCGGGTCACGTAGGGACACCAGCCCCAGGTCCCCGGGTCACGTGGGGACCCCGGCCCCAGGTCAGCGGGTCACGTGGGGACCCCGGCACCAGGACCCCGGGTCACGTGGGGACACCGGCCCCAGGTCAGCGGGTCACGTGGGGACCCCGGACCCAGGTCACCTGGTCATGTCTGATACCCAGCCTGGTTCCCAGGTTCCGATGACCACCCCGGCACCAGGACCTCGGGTCACGTGGGGACACCGGCCCCAGGTCACCGGGTCACTTGGGGACCCCGGACCCAGGTCAGCGGGTCACGTGGGGACACCGGCTCCAGGTCAGCGGGTCAGGTCGGGACCCCGGACCCAGGTCGGGTCATGTCACGTCCCATGCCCGGGTCCCCGGGTTGGATTTTTACCCAGGCCCCGGGTCACAGGGTCATGTCGGCTCAACGGCCTGGGTACAACGGTCTGGTGACCACCCCGACCCCAGGTCCCCGGGTCATGACGGGCCACCGGACCAAGTCCCCGAGTCCGGTCGACACCACAGCCCCAGGTCCCCGGGTCAGGTCGGCACCCCGGAACCAGGTCACCGGGTCATGTCGGGACCCAGCCCGGGTCCCCGGGACGGGTTTTTACCCAAGCCCCAGATCACCGGGTCCTGTCGGGACCCCAACCCAGGTCCCCTGTACAGGTCGTTACCCCTGCCCCGGGTCACGTCGGGTCGCTGTCCCGGGTACCAGTGTCAGGTGACCACCCCGGCCCCGGGAGACGGAGTCATACCGGGTCCCCGGCCCGGGTCCCCGGGTCAGGTGGTTACCCTGGCCTCAGGTCACCGGGTCAGGTCGGGACCCCGGACCCAGGTCCCCGGGTCGTATCGGGTCGCTGCCCCGGGTACCAGTGTCGGGTGACATCCCCGGCCCCAGGTCCCCGGGTCACGTGGGGTCCCCGGCCCGGGTCCCCGGGTTGCATCGGGACACCAGCGAAGGATCACCGGGTCCTGTCGGGTCCCCGGCCCGGGTCCCCTGGACAGGTCGTTAACCCGGCCCCGGGTCACCGGGACATGTCGCGCACCCGGCCTGGTTCCCAGGTTCCGATGACCACCCCGGCATCAGGACCCCGGGTCACGTGGGGACACCGGCCCCAGGTGACCGGGTCACGTGGGGACACCGGCCCCAGGTCACCGGGTCACTTGGGGACCCCGGACCCAGGTCAGCGGGTCACGTGGGGACACCGGCTCCAGGTCACCGGGTCAGGTCGGGACCCCGGACCCAGGTCAGCGGGTCATGTCACGTCCCATGCCCGGGTCCCCGGGTTGGATTTTTACCCAGGCCCCGGGTCACAGGGTCATGTCTGCTCAACGGCCTGGGTACAACGGTCTGGTGACCACCCCGACCCCAGGTCCCCGGGTCATGACGGGCCACCGGACCAAGTCCCCGAGTCCGGTCGACACCACAGCCCCAGGTCCCCGGGTCAGGTCGGCACCCCGGAACCAGGTCACCGGGTCATGTCGGGACCCAGCCCGGGTCCCCGGGACGGGTTTTTACCCAAGCCCCAGATCACCGGGTCCTGTCGGGACCCCAACCCAGGTCCCCTGTACAGGTCGTTACCCCTGCCCCGGGTCACGTCGGGTCGCTGTCCCGGGTACCAGTGTCAGGTGACCACCCCGGCCCCGGGAGACGGAGTCATACCGGGTCCCCGGCCCGGGTCCCCGGATCAGGTGGTTACCCTGGCCCCAGGTCACCGGGTCATGACGGGACACCGGACCAGGTCCCCGAGTCCGGTCGACACCACAGCCCCAGGTCCCCGGGTCAGGTCGGCACCCCGGAACCAGGTCACCGGGTCATGTCGGGACCCAGCCCGGGTCCCCGGGACGGGTTTTTACCCAAGCCCCAGATCACCGGGTCCTGTCGGGACCCCGGCCCAGGTCCCCTGGACAGGTCGTTACCCCGGCCCCGGGTCACCTGGTCACGTCGGGTCGCTGTCCCGGGTACCAGTGTCAGGTGACCACCCCGGCCCCGGGAGACGGAGTCATACTGGGTCCCCGGCCCGGGTCCCCGGGTCAGGTGGTTACCCTGGCCTCAGGTCACCGGGTCAGGTCGGGACCCCGGACCCAGGTCCCCGGGTCGTATCGGGTCGCTGCCCCGGGTACCAGTGTCGGGTGACATCCCCGGCCCCAGGTCCCCGGGTCACGTGGGGTCCCCGGCCCGGGTCCCCGGGTTGCATCGGGACACCAGCGAAGGATCACCGGGTCCTGTCGGGTCCCCGGCCCGGGTCCCCTGGACAGGTCGTAAACCCGGCCCCGGGTCACCGGGACATGTCGCGCACCCGGCCTGGTTCCCAGGTTCCGATGACCACCCCGGCATCAGGACCCCGGGTCACGTGGGGACACCGGCCCCAGGTGACCGGGTCACGTGGGGAGACCGGCCCCAGGTGACCGGGTCACGTGGGGACCCCGGACCCAGGTCAGCGGGTGACGTGTGGACACCGGCCCCAGGTCACCGGGTCACGTGGGGACCCCGGACCCAGGTCAGCGGGTCACGTGGAGACACCGGCCCCAGTTCACCGGGTCAGGTCGGGACTCCGGACCCAGGTCAGCGGGTCATGTCACGTCCCATGCCCGGGTCCCCGGGTTGGATTTTTACCCAGGCCCCGGGTCACAGGGTCATGTCGGCTCAACGGCCTGGGTACAACGGTCTGGTGACCACCCCGACCCCAGGTCCCCGGGTCATGACGGGACACCGGACCAAGTCCCCGAGTCCGGTCGACACCACAGCCCCAGGTCCCCGGGTCAGGTCGGCACCCCGGAACCAGGTCACCGGGTCATGTCGGGACAAAGCCCGGGTCCCCGGGACGGGTTTTTACCCAAGCCCCAGATCACCGGGTCCTGTCGGGTCCCCGGCCCAGGTCCCCTGGACAGGTCGTTACCCCGGCCCCGGGTCACCGGGTCATGTCAAGTCGCTGTCCCGGGTACCAGTGTCAGGTGACCACCCCGGCCCCGGGAGACGGAGTCATACCGGGTCCCCGGCCCGGGTCCCCGGATCAGGTGGTTACCCTGGCCCCAGGTCACCGGGTCAGGTCGGGACCCCGGACCCAGGTCCCCGGGTCGTATCGGGTCGCTGCCCCGGGTACCAGTGTCGGGTGACATCCCCGGCCCCAGGTCCCCGGGTCACGTGGGGTCCCCGGCCCGGGTCCCCGGGTTGCATCGGGACACCAGCGAAGGATCACCGGGTCCTGTCGGGTCCCCGGCCCGGGTCCACTGGACAGGTCGTTAACCCGGCCCCGGGTCACCGGGTCATGTCGCGCACCCGGCCTGGTTCCCAGGTTCCGGTGACCACCCCGGCACCAGGACCCTGGGTCACGTGGGGACCCCGGCCCCAGGTCAGCGGGTCACGTGGGGACCCCGGACCCAGGTCACCTGGTCATGTCTGGTACCCAGCCTGGTTCCCAGGTTCCGATGACCACCCCGGCACCAGGACCCTGGGTCACGTGGGGACACCGGCCCCAGGTGACCGGGTCACGTGGGGACACCGGCCCCAGGTGACCGGGTCAGAGGGGACCCCGGAAACAGGTCAGCGGGTCACGTGGGGACCCCGGCCCCAGGTCAGCGGGTCACGTGGGGACACCGGCCCCAGTTCACCGGGTCAGGTCGGGTCCCCGGACCCAGGTCAGCGGGTCATGTCACGTCCCATGCCCGGGTCCCCGGGTTGGATTTTTACCCAGGCCCCGGGTCACAGGGTCATGTCGGCTCAACGGCCTGGGTACAACGGTCTGGTGACCACCCCGACCCCAGGTCCCCGGGTCATGACGGGACACCGGACCAGGTCCCCGAGTCCGGTCGACACCACAGCCCCAGGTCACCGGGTCAGGTCGGGACCCCGGACCCAGGTCCCCGGGTCGTATCGGGTCGCTGCCCCGGGTACCAGTGTCAGGTGACATCCCCAGCCCCAGGTCCCCGGGTCACGTGGGGTCCCCGGCCCGGGTCCCCGGGTTGCATCGGGACACCAGCGAAGGATCACCGGGTCCTGTCGGGTCCCCGGCCCGGGTCCCCTGGACAGGTCGTTAACCCGGCCCCGGGTCACCGGGACATGTCGCGCACCCGGCCTGGTTCCCAGGTTCCGGTGACTACCCCGGCACCAGGACCCCGGGTCACGTGGGGACCCCGGCACCAGGACCCCGGGTCACGTGGGGACCCCGGCCCCCAGGTCAGCGGGTCACGTGGGGACACCGGACCCAGGTCAGCGGGTCACGTGGGGACCCCGGCACCAGGACCCCGGGTCACGTGGGGACCCCGGCCCCAGGTCAGCGGGTCACGTGGGGACACCGGCCCCAGGTCAGCGGGTCACGTGGGGACCCCGGACCCAGGTCAGCGGGTCACGTGGGGACCCCGGCCCCAGGTCCCCGGGTCACGTGGGGACCCCGGCCCCAGGTCAGCGGGTCACGTGGGGACCCCGGCACCAGGACCCCGGGTCACGTGGGGACCCCGGCCCCAGGTCAGCGGGTCACGTGGGGACCCCGGCACCAGGACCCCGGGTCACGTGGGGACCCCGGCCCCAGGTCAGCGGGTCACGTGGGGACACCGGCCCCAGGTCAGCGGGTCACGTGGGGACACCGGACCCAGGTCAGCGGGTCACGTGGGGACCCCGGACCCAGGTCCCCGGGTCACGTGGGGACCCCGGCCCCAGGTCAGCGGGTCACGTGGGGACCCCGGCACCAGGACCGCGGGTCACGTGGGGACCCCGGCCCCAGGTCAGCGGGTCACGTGGGGACCCCGGACCCAGGTCAGCGGGTCACGTGGGGACACCGGCCCCAGTTCACCGGGTCAGGTCGGGACCCCGGACCCAGGTCAGCGGGTCATGTCACGTCCCATGCCCGGGTCCCCGGGTTGGATTTTTACCCAGGCCCCGGGTCACAGGGTCATGTCGGCTCAACGGCCTGGGTACAACGGTCTGGTGACCACCCCGACCCCAGGTCCCCGGGTCATGACGGGACACCGGACCAGGTCCCCGAGTCCGGTCGACACCACAGCCCCAGGTCCCCGGGTCAGGTCGGCACCCCGGAACCAGGTCACCGGATCATGTCGGGACCCAGCCCGGGTCCCCGGGATGGGTTTTTACCCAAGCCCCAGATCACCGGGTCCTGTCGGGACCCCGGCCCAGGTCCCCTGGACAGGTCGTTACCCCAGCCCCGGGTCACCGGGTCATGTCAAGTCGCTGTCCCGGGTACCAGTGTCAGGTGACCACCCCGGCCCCGGGAGACGGAGTCATACCGGGTCCCCGGCCCGGGTCCCCGGATCAGGTGGTTACCCTGGCCCCAGGTCACCGGGTCAGGTCGGGACCCCGGACCCAGGTCCCCGGGTCGTATCGGGTCGCTGCCCCGGGTACCAGTGTCGGGTGACATCCCCAGCCCCAGGTCCCCGGGTCACGTGGGGTCCCCGGCCCGGGTCCCCGGGTTGCATCGGGACACCAGCGAAGGATCACCGGGTCCTGTCGGGTCCCCGGCCCGGGTCCCCTGGACAGGTCGTTAACCCGGCCCCGGGTCACCGGGTCATGTCGCGCACCCGGCCTGGTTCCCAGGTTCCGGTGACCACCCCGGCATCAGGACCCTGGGTCACGTGGGGACACCGGCCCCAGGTCAGCGGGTCACGTGGGGACCCCGGACCCAGGTCACCTGGTCATGTCTGGTACCCAGCCTGGTTCCCAGGTTCCGATGACCACCCCGGCACCAGGACCCCGGGTCACGTGGGGACCCCGGCCCCAGGTCAGCGGGTCACGTGGGGACACCGGCCCCAGGTGACCGGGTCACGTGGGGACCCCGGACCCAGGTCAGCGGGTCACGTGGGGACACCGGCCCCAGGTCACCGGGTCACGTGGGGACCCCGGACCCAGGTCAGCGGGTCACGTGGGGACACCGGCAGCAGGACCCCGGGTCACGTGGGGACCCCGGACCCAGGTCAGCGGGTCACGTGGGGACCCCGGCAGCAGGACCCCGGGTCACGTGGGGACACCGGCCCCAGGTCACCGGGTCACGTGGGGATCCCGGACCCAAGTCAGCGGGTCACGTGGGGACACCGGACCCAGGTCCCCGGGTCACGTGGGGACCCCGGACCCAGGTCAGCGGGTCACGTGGGGACCCCGGCAGCAGGACCCCGGGTCACGTGGGGACACCGGCCCCAGGTCACCGGGTCACGTGGGGACCCCGGACCCATGTCAGCGGGTCACGTGGGGACACCGGACCCAGGTCAGCGGGTCACGTGGGGACCCCGGCAGCAGGACCCCGGGTCACGTGGGGACACCGGACCCAGGTCAGCGGGTCACGTGGGGACTCCGGCACCAGGTCAGCGGGTCACGTGGGGACACCGGACCCAGGTCCCCGGGTCACGTGGGGACCCCGGACCCATGTCAGCGGGTCACGTGGGGACCCCGGCACCAGGACCCCGGGTCACGTGGGGACCCCGGCCCCAGGTCAGCGGGTCACGTGGGGACCCCGGCACCAGGACCCCGGGTCACGTGGGGACCCCGGCCCCAGGTCAGCGGGTCACGTGGGGACACCGGACCCAGGTCCCCGGGTCACGTGGGGACACCGGACCCAGGTCAGCGGGTCACGTGGGGACCCCGGCACCAGGACCCCGGGTCACGTGGGGACCCCGGCCCCAGGTCAGCGGGTCACGTGGGGACCCCGGCACCAGGACCACGGGTCACGTGGGGATCCCGGCCCCAGGTCAGCGGGTCACGTGGGGACACCGGACCCAGGTCCCCGGGTCACGTGGGGACCCCGGACCCATGTCAGCGGGTCACGTGGGGACACCGGACCCAGGTCAGTGGGTCACGTGGGGACACCGGACCCAGGTCCCCGGGTCACATGGGGACACCGGACCCAGGTCATCGGGTCACGTGGGGACCCGGGCACCAGGACCCCGGGTCACGTGGGGACCCCGGCCCCAGGTCAGCGGGTCACGTGGGGACCCCGGCACCAGGACCCCGGGTCACGTGGGGAAACCGGCCCCAGGTGACCGGGTCACGTGGGGACCCCGGCCCCAGGTCCCCGGGTCACGTGGGGACCCCGGCCCCAGGTCAGCGGGTCACGTGGGGACCCCGGCACCAGGACCCCGGGTCACGTGGGGACCCCGGCCCCAGGTCAGCGGGTCACGTGGGGACACCGGCCCCAGGTCCCCGGGTCACGTGGGGACCCCGGCCCCAGGTCAGCGGGTCACGTGGGGACCCCGGCACCAGGACCCCGGGTCACGTGGGTCCCCGGCCCCAGGTCAGCGGGTCACGTGGGGACCCCGGACCCAGGTCACCTGGTCATGTCTGGTACCCAGCCTGGTTCTCAGGTTCCGATGACCACCCCGGCACCAGGTCCCCGGGTCACGTGGGGTCCCCGGCCCGGGTCCCCGGGTTGCATCGGGACACCAGCGAAGGATCACCGGGTCCTGTCGGGTCCCCGGCCCGGGTCCCCTGGACAGGTCGTTAACCCGGCCCCGGGTCACCGGGTCATGTCGCGCACCCGGCCTGGTTCCCAGGTTCCGGTGACCACCCCGGCATCAGGACCCTGGGTCACGTGGGGACACCGGCCCCAGGTCAGCGGGTCACGTGGGGACCCCGGCCCCAGGTCACCTGGTCATGTCTGGTACCCAGCCTGGTTCCCAGGTTCCGATGACCACCCCGGCACCAGGACCCTGGGTCACGTGGGGACACCGGCCCCAGGTGACCGGGTCACGTGGGGACACCGGCCCCAGGTCACCGGGTCACGTGGGGACCCCGGACCCAGGTCAGCGGGTCACGTGGGGACACCGGCAGCAGGACCCCGGGTCACGTGGGGACCCCGGACCCAGGTCAGCGGGTCACGTGGGGACACCGGCCCCAGTTCACCGGGTCAGGTCGGGTCCCCGGACCCAGGTCAGCGGGTCATGTCACGTCCCATGCCCGGGTCCCCGGGTTGGATTTTTACCCAGGCCCCGGGTCACAGGGTCATGTCGGCTCAACTGCCTGGGTACAACGGTCTGGTGACCACCCCGACCCCAGGTCCCCGGGTCATGACGGGACACCGGACCAGGTCCCCGAGTCCGGTCGACACCACAGCCCCAGGTCCCCGGGTCAGGTCGGGACCCCGGACCCAGGTCCCCGGGTCGTATCGGGTCGCTGCCCCGGGTACCAGTGTCAGGTGACATCCCCAGCCCCAGGTCCCCGGGTCACGTGGGGTCCCCGGCCCGGGTCCCCGGGTTGCATCGGGACACCAGCGAAGGATCACCGGGTCCTGTCGGGTCCCCGGCCCGGGTCCCCTGGACAGGTCGTTAACCCGGCCCCGGGTCACCGGGACATGTCGCGCACCCGGCCTGGTTCCCAGGTTCCGGTGACTACCCCGGCACCAGGACCCCGGGTCACGTGGGGACCCCGGCACCAGGACCCCGGGTCACGTGGGGACCCCGGCCCCAGGTCAGCGGGTCACGTGGGGACACCGGACCCAGGTCAGCGGGTCACGTGGGGACCCCGGCACCAGGACCCCGGGTCACGTGGGGACCCCGGCCCCAGGTCAGCGGGTCACGTGGGGACACCGGCCCCAGGTCAGCGGGTCACGTGGGGACCCCGGACCCAGGTCAGCGGGTCACGTGGGGACCCCGGCCCCAGGTCCCCGGGTCACGTGGGGACCCCGGCCCCAGGTCAGCGGGTCACGTGGGGACCCCGGCACCAGGACCCCGGGTCACGTGGGGACCCCGGCCCCAGGTCAGCGGGTCACGTGGGGACCCCGGCACCAGGACCCCGGGTCACGTGGGGACCCCGGCCCCAGGTCAGTGGGTCACGTGGGGACACCGGCCCCAGGTCAGCGGGTCACGTGGGGACCCCGGCCCCAGGTCAGCGGGTCACGTGGGGACCCCGGACCCAGGTCCCCGGGTCACGTGGGGACACCGGCCCCAGGTCAGCGGGTCACGTGGGGACCCCGGCACCAGGACCCCGGGTCACGTGGGGACCCCAGCCCCAGGTCAGCGGGTCACGTGGGGACCCCGGACCCAGGTCAGCGGGTCACGTGGGGACACCGGCCCCAGTTCACCGGGTCAGGTCAGGACCCCGGACCCAGGTCAGCGGGTCATGTCACGTCCCATGCCCGGGTCCCCGGGTTGGATTTTTACCCAGGCCCCGGGTCACAGGGTCATGTCGGCTCAACGGCCTGGGTACAACGGTCTGGTGACCACCCCGACCCCAGGTCCCCGGGTCATGACGGGACACCGGACCAGGTCCCCGAGTCCGGTCGACACCACAGCCTTAGGTCCCCGGGTCAGGTCGGCACCCCGGAACCAGGTCACCGGATCATGTCGGGACCCAGCCCGGGTCCCCGGGATGGGTTTTTACCCAAGCCCCAGATCACCGGGTCCTGTCGGGTCCCCGGCCCAGGTCCCCTGGACAGGTCGTTACCCCGGCCCCGGGTCACCGGGTCATGTCAAGTCGCTGTCCCAGGTACCAGTGTCAGGTGACCACCCCGGCCCCGGGAGACGGAGTCATACCGGGTCCCCGGCCCGGGTCCCCGGATCAGGTGGTTACCCTGGCCCCAGGTCACCGGGTCAGGTCGGGACCCCGGACCCAGGTCCCCGGGTCGTATCGGGTCGCTGCCCCGGGTACCAGTGTCGGGTGACATCCCCAGCCCCAGGTCCCCGGGTCACGTGGGGTCCCCGGCCCGGGTCCCCGGGTTGCATCGGGACACCAGCGAAGGATCACCGGGTCCTGTCGGGTCCCCGGCCCGGGTCCCCTGGACAGGTCGTTAACCCGGCCCCGGGTCACCGGGTCATGTCGCGCACCCGGCCTGGTTCCCAGGTTCCGGTGACCACCCCGGCATCAGGACCCTGGGTCACGTGGGGACACCGGCCCCAGGTCAGCGGGTCACGTGGGGACCCCGGACCCAGGTCACCTGGTCATGTCTGGTACCCAGCCTGGTTCCCAGGTTCCGATGACCACCCCGGCACCAGGACCCCGGGTCACGTGGGGACCCCGGCCCCAGGTGACCGGGTCACGTGGGGACACCGGCCCCAGGTGACCGGGTCACGTGGGGACCCCGGACCCAGGTCAGCGGGTCAAGTGGGGACACCGGCCCCAGGTCACCGGGTCACGTGGGGACCCCGGACCCAGGTCAGCGGGTCACGTGGGGACCCCGGCAGCAGGACCACGGGTCACGTGGGGACCCCGGACCCAGGTCAGCGGGTCACGTGGGGACCCCGGCAGCAGGACCCCGGGTCACGTGGGGACACCGGCCCCAGGTCACCGGGTCACGTGGGGATCCCGGACCCAAGTCAGCGGGTCACGTGGGGACACCGGACCCAGGTCCCCGGGTCACGTGGGGACCCCGGACCCAGGTCAGCGGGTCACGTGGGGACCCCGGCAGCAGGACCCCGGGTCACGTGGGGACACCGGCCCCAGGTCACCGGGTCACGTGGGGACCCCGGACCCATGTCAGCGGGTCACGTGGGGACACCGGACCCAGGTCAGCGGGTCACGTGGGGACCCCGGCAGCAGGACCCCGGGTCACGTGGGGACCCCGGCCCCAGGTCAGCGGGTCACGTGGGGACCCCGGCACCAGGACCCCGGGTCACGTGGGGACCCCGGCCCCAGGTCAGCGGGTCACGTGGGGACACCGGACCCAGGTCCCCGGGTCACGTGGGGACACCGGACCCAGGTCAGCGGGTCACGTGGGGACCCCGGCACCAGGACCCCGGGTCACGTGGGGACCCCGGCCCCAGGTCAGCGGGTCACGTGGGGACCCCGGCACCAGGACCCCGAGTCACGTGGGGATCCCGGCCCCAGGTCAGCGGGTCACGTGGGGACACCGGACCCAGGTCCCCGGGTCACGTGGGGACCCCGGACCCATGTCAGCGGGTCACGTGGGGACACCGGACCCAGGTCAGTGGGTCACGTGGGGACACCGGACCCAGGTCCCCGGGTCACATGGGGACACCGGACCCAGGTCATCGGGTCACGTGGGGACCCCGGCACCAGGACCCCGGGTCACGTGGGGACCCCGGCCCCAGGTCAGCGGGTCACGTGGGGACCCCGGCACCAGGACCCCGGGTCACGTGGGGACCCCGGCCCCAGGTGACCGGGTCACGTGGGGACCCCGGCCCCAGGTCCCCGGGTCACGTGGGGACCCCGGCCCCAGGTCAGCGGGTCACGTGGGGACCCCGGCACCAGGACCCCGGGTCACGTGGGGACCCCGGCCCCAGGTCAGCGGGTCACGTGGGGACACCGGCCCCAGGTCCCCGGGTCACGTGGGGACCCCGGCCCCAGGTCAGCGGGTCACGTGGGGACCCCGGCACCAGGACCCCGGGTCACGTGGGGACCCCGGCCCCAGGTCAGCGGGTCACGTGGGGACCCCGGACCCAGGTCACCTGGTCATGTCTGGTACCCAGCCTGGTTCCCAGGTTCCGATGACCACCCCGGCACCAGGTCCCCGGGTCACGTGGGGTCCCCGGCCCGGGTCCCCGGGTTGCATCGGGACACCAGCGAAGGATCACCGGGTCCTGTCGGGTCCCCGGCCCGGGTCCCCTGGACAGGTCGTTAACCCGGCCCCGGGTCACCGGGTCATGTCGCGCACCCGGCCTGGTTCCCAGGTTCCGGTGACCACCCCGGCATCAGGACCCTGGGTCACGTGGGGACACCGGCCCCAGGTCAGCGGGTCACGTGGGGACCCCGGCCCCAGGTCACCTGGTCATGTCTGGTACCCAGCCTGGTTCCCAGGTTCCGATGACCACCCCGACACCAGGACCCTGGGTCACGTGGGGACACCGGCCCCAGGTGACCGGGTCACGTGGGGACACCGGCCCCAGGTCACCGGGTCACGTGGGGACCCCGGACCCAGGTCAGCGGGTCACGTGGGGACACCGGCAGCAGGACCCCGGGTCACGTGGGGACCCCGGACCCAGGTCAGCGGGTCACGTGGGGACCCCGGCAGCAGGACCCCGGGTCACGTGGGGACACCGGACCCAGGTCACCGGGTCACATGGGGACACCGGACCCAGGTCATCGGGTCACGTGGGGACCCCGGCACCAGGACCCCGGGTCACGTGGGGACCCCGGCCCCAGGTCAGCGGGTCACGTGGGGACCCCGGCACCAGGACCCCGGGTCACGTGGGGACCCCGGCCCCAGGTCAGCGGGTCACGTGGGGACCCCGGCACCAGGACACCGGGTCACGTGGGGACCCCGGCCCCAGGTCAGCGGGTCACGTGGGGACACCGGCCCCAGGTCCCCGGGTCACGTGGGGACCCCGGCCCCAGGTCAGCGGGTCACGTGGAGACCCCGGCACCAGGACCCCGGGTCACGTGGGGACCCCGGCCCCAGGTCAGCGGGTCACGTGGGGACACCGGCCCCAGGTCCCCGGGTCACGTGGGGACCCCGGACCCAGGTCAGCGGGTCACGTGGGGACCCCGGCACCAGGACCCCGGGTCACGTGGGGACCCCGGCCCCAGGTCAGCGGGTCACGTGGGGACACCGGCCCCAGGTCCCCGGGTCACGTGGGGACCCCGGCCCCAGGTCAGCGGGTCACGTGGGGACCCCGGCACCAGGACCCCGGGTCACGTGGGGACCCCGGCCCCAGGTCAGCGGGTCACGTGGGGACCCCGGACCCAGGTCACCTGGTCATGTCTGGTACCCAGCCTGGTTCCCAGGTTCCGATGACCATCCTGGCACCAGGTCCCCGGGTCACGTGGGGTCCCCGGCCCGGGTCCCCGGGTTGCATCGGGACACCAGCGAAGGATCACCGGGTCCTGTCGGGTCCCCGGCCCGGGTCCCCTGGACAGGTCGTTAACCCGGCCCCGGGTCACCGGGTCATGTCGCGCACCCGGCCTCGTTCCCAGGTTCCGGTGACCACCCCGGCATCAGGACCCTGGGTCACGTGGGGACACCGGCCCCAGGTCAGCGGGTCACGTGGGGACCCCGGCCCCAGGTCACCTGGTCATGTCTGGTACCCAGCCTGGTTCCCAGGTTCCGATGACCACCCCGGCACCAGGACCCCGGGTCACGTGGGGACCCCGGCACCAGGACCCCGGGTCACGTGGGGACCCCGGCCCCAGGTCAGCGGGTCACGTGGGGACACCGGACCCAGGTCAGCGGGTCACGTGGGGACCCCGGCACCAGGACCCCGGGTCACGTGGGGACCCCGGCCCCAGGTCAGCGGGTCACGTGGGGACCCCGGACCCAGGTCAGCGGGTCACGTGGGGACCCCGGACCCAGGTCAGCGGGTCACGTGGGGACCCCGGACCCAGGTCCCCGGGTCACGTGGGGACCCCGGCCCCAGGTCAGCGGGTCACGTGGGGACCCCGGCACCAGGACCCCGGGTCACGTGGGGACCCCGGCCCCAGGTCAGCGGGTCACGTGGGGACCCCGGCACCAGGACCCCGGGTCACGTGGGGACCCCGGCCCCAGGTGACCGGGTCACGTGGGGACACCGGCCCCAGGTCAGCGGGTCACGTGGGGACCCCGGACCCAGGTCAGCGGGTCACGTGGGGACCCCGGACCCAGGTCCCCGGGTCACGTGGGGACCCCGGCCCCAGGTCAGCGGGTCACGTGGGGACCCCGGCACCAGGACCCCGGGTCACGTGGGGACCCCGGACCCAGGTCAGCGGGTCACGTGGGGACCCCGGACCCAGGTCACCTGGTCATGTCTGGTACCCAGCCTGGTTCCCAGGTTCCGATGACCACCCCGGCACCAGGACCCCGGGTCACGTGGGGACACCGGCCCCAGGTCACCGGGTCACGTGGGGACCCCGGACCCAGGTCAGCGGGTCACGTGGGGACACCGGCCCCAGTTCACCGGGTCAGGTCGGGACCCCGGACCCAGGTCAGCGGGTCATGTCACGTCCCATGCCCGGGTCCCCGGGTTGGATTTTTACCCAGGCCCCGGGTCACAGGGTCATGTCGGCTCAACGGCCTGGGTACAACGGTCTGGTGACCACCCCGACCCCAGGTCCCCGGGTCATGACGGGACACCGGACCAGGTCCCCGAGTCCGGTCGACACCACAGCCCCAGGTCCCCGGGTCAGGTCGGCACCCCGGAACCAGGTCACCGGATCATGTCGGGACCCAGCCCGGGTCCCCGGGATGGGTTTTTACCCAAGCCCCAGATCACCGGGTCCTGTCGGGTCCCCGGCCCAGGTCCCCTGGACAGGTCGTTACCCCGGCCCCGGGTCACCGGGTCATGTCAAGTCGCTGTCCCGGGTACCAGTGTCAGGTGACCACCCCGGCCCCGGGAGACGGAGTCATACCGGGTCCCCGGCCCGGGTCCCCGGATCAGGTGGTTACCCTGGCCCCAGGTCACCGGGTCAGGTCGGGACCCCGGACCCAGGTCCCCGGGTCGTATCGGGTCGCTGCCCCGGGTACCAGTGTCGGGTGACATCCCCAGCCCCAGGTCCCCGGGTCACGTGGGGTCCCCGGCCCGGGTCCCCGGGTTGCATCGGGACACCAGCGAAGGATCACCGGGTCCTGTCGGGTCCCCGGCCCGGGTCCCCTGGACAGGTCGTTAACCCGGCCCCGGGTCACCGGGTCATGTCGCGCACCCGGCCTGGTTCCCAGGTTCCGGTGACCACCCCGGCATCAGGACCCTGGGTCACGTGGGGACACCGGCCCCAGGTCAGCGGGTCACGTGGGGACCCCGGACCCAGGTCACCTGGTCATGTCTGGTACCCAGCCTGGTTCCCAGGTTCCGATGACCACCCCGGCACCAGGACCCCGGGTCACGTGGGGACCCCGGCCCCAGGTGACCGGGTCACGTGGGGACACCGGCCCCAGGTGACCGGGTCACGTGGGGACCCCGGACCCAGGTCAGCGGGTCACGTGGGGACACCGGCCCCAGGTCACCGGGTCACGTGGGGACCCCGGACCCAGGTCAGCGGGTCACGTGGGGACACCGGCAGCAGGACCCCGGGTCACGTGGGGACCCCGGACCCAGGTCAGCGGGTCACGTGGGGACCCCGGCAGCAGGACCCCGGGTCACGTGGGGACACCGGACCCAGGTCACCGGGTCACGTGGGGATCCCGGACCCAGGTCAGCGGGTCACGTGGGGACACCGGACCCAGGTCCCCGGGTCACGTGGGGACCCCGGACCCAGGTCAGCGGGTCACGTGGGGACCCCGGCAGCAGGACCCCGGGTCACGTGGGGACACCGGCCCCAGGTCACCGGGTCACGTGGGGACCCCGGACCCATGTCAGCGGGTCACGTGGGGACACCGGACCCAGGTCAGCGGGTCACGTGGGGACCCCGGCAGCAGGTCCCCGGGTCACGTGGGGACACCGGACCCAGGTCAGCGGGTCACGTGGGGACTCCGGCACCAGGTCAGCGGGTCACGTGGGGACACCGGACCCAGGTCCCCGGGTCACGTGGGGACCCCGGACCCATGTCAGCGGGTCACGTGGGGACCCCGGCACCAGGACCCCGAGTCACGTGGGGACCCCGGCCCCAGGTCAGCGGGTCACGTGGGGACACCGGCCCCAGGTCAGCGGGTCACGTGGGGACCCCGGACCCATGTCAGCGGGTCACGTGGGGACCCCGGCACCAGGACCCCGGGTCACGTGGGGACCCCGGCCCCAGGTCAGCGGGTCACGTGGGGACCCCGGCACCAGGACCCCGGGTCACGTGGGGACCCCGGCCCCAGGTCAGCGGGTCACGTGGGGACACCGGACCCAAGTCCCCGGGTCACGTGGGGACACCGGACCCAGGTCAGCGGGTCACGTGGGGACCCCGGCACCAGGACCCCGGGTCACGTGGGGACCCCGGCCCCAGGTCAGCGGGTCACGTGGGGACCCCGGCACCAGGACCCCGAGTCACGTGGGGATCCCGGCCCCAGGTCAGCGGGTCACGTGGGGACACCGTACCCAGGTCCCCGGGTCACGTGGGGACCCCGGACCCATGTCAGCGGGTCACGTGGGGACACCGGACCCAGGTCAGTGGGTCACGTGGGGACACCGGACCCAGGTCCCCGGGTCACATGGGGACACCGGACCCAGGTCATCGGGTCACGTGGGGACCCCGGCACCAGGACCCCGGGTCACGTGGGGACCCCGGCCCCAGGTCAGCGGGTCACGTGGGGACCCCGGCACCAGGACCCCGGGTCACGTGGGGACCCCGGCCCCAGGTGACCGGGTCACGTGGGGACCCCGGCCCCAGGTCCCCGGGTCACGTGGGGACCCCGGCCCCAGGTCAGCGGGTCACGTGGGGACCCCGGCACCAGGACCCCGGGTCACGTGGGGACCCCGGCCCCAGGTCAGCGGGTCACGTGGGGACACCGGCCCCAGGTCCCCGGGTCACGTGGGGACCCCGGCCCCAGGTCAGCGGGTCACGTGGGGACCCCGGCACCAGGACCCCGAGTCACGTGGGGACCCCGGCCCCAGGTCAGCGGGTCACGTGGGGACCCCGGACCCAGGTCACCTGGTCATGTCTGGTACCCAGCCTGGTTCCCAGGTTCCGATGACCACCCCGGCACCAGGTCCCCGGGTCACGTGGGGTCCCCGGCCCGGGTCCCCGGGTTGCATCGGGACACCAGCGAAGGATCACCGGGTCCTGTCGGGTCCCCGGCCCAGGTCCCCTGGACAGGTCGTTACCCCGGCCCCGGGTCACCGGGTCACGTCGGGTCGCTGTCCCGGGTACCAGTGTCAGGTGACCACCCCGGCCCCGGGAGACGGAGTCATACCGGGTCCCTGGCCCGGGTCCCCGGGTCAGGTGGTTACCCTGGCCCCAGGTCCCCGGGTCAGGTCGGGACCCCGGACCCAGGTCCCCGGGTCGTATCGGGTCGCTGCCCCGGGTACCAGTGTCGGGTGACATCCCCGGCCCCAGGTCCCCGGGTCACGTGGGGTCCCCGGCCCGGGTCCCCGGGTTGCATCGGGACACCAGCGAAGGATCACCGGGTCCTGTCGGGTCCCCGGCCCGGGTCCCCTGGACAGGTCGTTAACCCGGCCCCGGGTTACCGGGTCATGTCGCGCACCCGGCCTGGTTCCCAGGTTCCGGTGACCACCCCGGCATCAGGACCCTGGGTCACGTGGGGACACCGGCCCCAGGTCAGCGGGTCACGTGGGTACCCCGGACCCAGGTCACCTGGTCATGTCTGGTACCCAGCCTGGTTCCCAGGTTCCGATGACCACCCCGGCACCAGGACCCCGGGTTACGTGGGGACACCGGCCCCAGGTCAGCGGGTCACGTGGGGACACCGGCCCCAGGTGACCGGGTCAGAGGGGACCCCGGACCCAGGTCAGCGGGTCACATGGGGACACCGGCCCCAGTTCACCGGGTCAGGTCGGGACCCCGGACCCAGGTCAGCGGGTCATGTCACGTCCCATGCCCGGGTCCCCGGGTTGGATTTTTACCCAGGCCCCGGGTCACAGGGTCATGTCGGCTCAACGGCCTGGGTACAACGGTCTGGTGACCACCCCGACCCCAGGTCCCCGGGTCATGACGGGACACCGGAGCAGGTCCCCGAGTCCGGTCGACACCACAGCCCCAGGTCCCCGGGTCAGGTCGGCACCCCGGAACCAGGTCACCGGATCATGTCGGGACCCAGCCCGGGTCCCCGGGATGGGTTTTTACCCAAGCCCCAGATCACCGGGTCCTGTCGGGTCCCCGGCCCAGGTCCCCTGGACAGGTCGTTACCCCGGCCCCGGGTCACCGGGTCATGTCAAGTCGCTGTCCCGGGTACCAGTGTCAGGTGACCACCCCGGCCCCGGGAGACGGAGTCATACCGGGTCCCCGGCCCGGGTCCCCGGATCAGGTGGTTACCCTGGCCCCAGGTCACCGGGTCAGGTCGGGACCCCGGACCCAGGTCCCCGGGTCGTATCGGGTCGCTGCCCCGGGTACCAGTGTCGGGTGACATCCCCAGCCCCAGGTCCCCGGGTCACGTGGGGTCCCCGGCCCGGGTCCCCGGGTTGCATCGGGACACCAGCGAAGGATCACCGGGTCCTGTCGGGTCCCCGGCCCGGGTCCCCTGGACAGGTCGTTAACCCGGCCCCGGGTCACCGGGTCATGTCGCGCACCCGGCCTGGTTCCCAGGTTCCGGTGACCACCCCGGCATCAGGACCCTGGGTCACGTGGGGACACCGGCCCCAGGTCAGCGGGTCACGTGGGGACCCCGGACCCAGGTCACCTGGTCATGTCTGGTACCCAGCCTGGTTCCCAGGTTCCGATGACCACCCCGGCACCAGGACCCCGGGTCACGTGGGGACCCCGGCCCCAGGTGACCGGGTCACGTGGGGACACCGGCCCCAGGTGACCGGGTCACGTGGGGACCCCGGACCCAGGTCAGCGGGTCACGTGGGGACACCGGCCCCAGGTCACCGGGTCACGTGGGGACCCCGGACCCAGGTCAGCGGGTCACGTGGGGACACCGGCAGCAGGACCCCGGGTCACGTGGGGACCCCGGACCCAGGTCAGCGGGTCACGTGGGGACCCCGGCAGCAGGACCCCGGGTCACGTGGGGACACCGGACCCAGGTCACCGGGTCACGTGGGGATCCCGGACCCAAGTCAGCGGGTCACGTGGGGACACCGGACCCAGGTCCCCGGGTCACGTGGGGACCCCGGACCCAGGTCAGCGGGTCACGTGGGGACCCCGGCAGCAGGACCCCGGGTCACGTGGGGACCCCGGCCCCAGGTCACCGGGTCACGTGGGGACCCCGGACCCATGTCAGCGGGTCACGTGGGGACACCGGACCCAGGTCAGCGGGTCACGTGGGGACCCCGGCAGCAGGACCCCGGGTCACGTGGGGACACCGGACCCAGGTCAGCGGGTCACGTGGGGACTCCGGCACCAGGTCAGCGGGTCACGTGGGGACACCGGACCCAGGTCCCCGGGTCACGTGGGGACCCCGGACCCAGGTCAGCGGGTCACGTGGGGACCCCGGCACCAGGACCCCGAGTCACGTGGGGACCCCGGCCCCAGGTCAGCGGGTCACGTGGGGACACCGGCCCCAGGTCAGCGGGTCACGTGGGGACCCCGGACCCATGTCAGCGGGTCACGTGGGGACCCCGGCACCAGGACCCCGGGTCACGTGGGGACCCCGGCCCCAGGTCACTGGGTCACGTGGGGACCCCGGCACCAGGACCCCGGGTCACGTGGGGACCCCGGCACCAGGTCAGCGGGTCACGTGGGGACACCGGACCCAGGTCCCCGGGTCACGTGGGGACACCGGACCCAGGTCAGCGGGTCACGTGGGGACCCCGGCACCAGGACCCCGGGTCACGTGGGGACCCCGGCCCCAGGTCAGCGGGTCACGTGGGGACCCCGGCACCAGGACCCCGAGTCACGTGGGGATCCCGGCCCCAGGTCAGCGGGTCACGTGGGGACACCGGCCCCACGTCAGCGGGTCACGTGGGGACCCCGGACCCATGTCAGCGGGTCACGTGGGGACACCGGACCCAGGTCAGTGGGTCACGTGGGGACACCGGACCCAGGTCCCCGGGTCACATGGGGACACCGGACCCAGGTCATCTGGTCACGTGGGGACCCCGGCACCAGGACCCCGGGTCACGTGGGGACCCCGGCCCCAGGTCACCGGGTCACGTGGGGACCCCGGCACCAGGACCCCGGGTCACGTGGGGACCCCGGCCCCAGGTCAGCGGGTCACGTGGGGACCCCGGACCCAGGTCACCTGGTCATGTCTGGTACCCAGCCTGGTTCCCAGGTTCCGATGACCACCCCGGCACCAGGTCCCCGGGTCACGTGGGGTCCCCGGCCCGGGTCCCCGGGTTGCATCGGGACACCAGCGAAGGATCACCGGGTCCTGTCGGGTCCCCGGCCCAGGTCCCCTGGACAGGTCGTTACCCCGGCCCCGGGTCACCGGGTCACGTCGGGTCGCTGTCCCGGGTACCAGTGTCAGGTGACCACCCCGGCCCCGGGAGACGGAGTCATACCGGGTCCCTGGCCCGGGTCCCCGGGTCAGGTGGTTACCCTGGCCCCAGGTCACCGGGTCAGGTCGGGACCCCGGACCCAGGTCCCCGGGTCGTATCGGGTCGCTGCCCCGGGTACCAGTGTCGGGTGACATCCCCGGCCCCAGGTCCCCGGGTCACGTGGGGTCCCCGGCCCGGGTCCCCGGGTTGCATCGGGACACCAGCGAAGGATCACCGGGTCCTGTCGGGTCCCCGGCCCGGGTCCCCTGGACAGGTCGTTAACCCGGCCCCGGGTCACCGGGTCATGTCGCGCACCCGGCCTGGTTCCCAGGTTCCGGTGACCACCCCGGCATCAGGACCCTGGGTCACGTGGGGACACCGGCCCCAGGTCAGCGGGTCACGTGGGGACCCCGGACCCAGGTCACCTGGTCATGTCTGGTACCCAGCCTGGTTCCCAGGTTCCGATGACCACCCCGGCACCAGGACCCCGGGTCACGTGGGGACCCCGGCCCCAGGTGACCGGGTCACGTGGGGACACCGGCCCCAGGTGACCGGGTCACGTGGGGACCCCGGACCCAGGTCAGCGGGTCACGTGGGGACACCGGCCCCAGGTCACCGGGTCACGTGGGGACCCCGGACCCAGGTCAGCGGGTCACGTGGGGACACCGGCAGCAGGACCCCGGGTCACGTGGGGACCCCGGCCCCAGGTCAGCGGGTCACGTGGGGACCCCGACAGCAGGACCCCGGGTCACGTGGGGACACCGGACCCAGGTCACCGGGTCACGTGGGGATCCCGGACCCAAGTCAGCGGGTCACGTGGGGACACCGGACCCAGGTCCCCGGGTCACGTGGGGACCCCGGACCCAGGTCAGCGGGTCACGTGGGGACCCCGGCAGCAGGACCCCGGGTCACGTGGGGACACCGGCCCCAGGTCACCGGGTCACGTGGGGACCCCGGACCCATGTCAGCGGGTCACGTGGGGACACCGGACCCAGGTCAGTGGGTCACGTGGGGACCCCGGCAGCAGGACCCCGGGTCACGTGGGGACACCGGACCCAGGTCAGCGGGTCACGTGGGGACTCCGGCACCAGGTCAGCGGGTCACGTGGGGACACCGGACCCAGGTCCCCGGGTCACGTGGGGACCCCGGACCCATGTCAGCGGGTCACGTGGGGACCCCGGCACCAGGACCCCGAGTCACGTGGGGACCCCGGCCCCAGGTCAGCGGGTCACGTGGGGACACCGGCCCCAGGTCAGCGGGTCACGTGGGGACCCCGGACCCATGTCAGCGGGTCACGTGGGGACCCCGGCACCAGGACCCCGGGTCACGTGGGGACCCCGGCCCCAGGTCAGCGGGTCACGTGGGGACCCCGGCACCAGGACCCCGAGTCACGTGGGGACCCCGGCCCCAGGTCAGCGGGTCACGTGGGGACACCGGACCCAGGTCCCCGGGTCACGTGGGGACACCGGACCCAGGTCAGCGGGTCACGTGGGGACCCCGGCACCAGGACCCCGGGTCACGTGGGGACCCCGGCCCCAGGTCAGCGGGTCACGTGGGGACCCCGGCACCAGGACCCCGAGTCACGTGGGGATCCCGGCCCCAGGTCAGCGGGTCACGTGGGGACACCGGCCCCACGTCAGCGGGTCACGTGTGGACCCCGGACCCATGTCAGCGGGTCACGTGGGGACACCGGACCCAGGTCAGTGGGTCACGTGGGGACACCGGACCCATGTCCCCGGGTCACATGGGGACACCGGACCCAGTACAGCGGGTCACGTGGGGACCCCGGCACCAGGACCCCGGGTCACGTGGGGACCCCGGCCCCAGGTCAGCGGGTCACGTGGGGACCCCGGCACCAGGACCCCGGGTCACGTGGGGACCCCGGCCCCAGGTGACCGGGTCACGTGGGGACACCGGCCCCAGGTCCCCGGGTCACGTGGGGACCCCGGCCCCAGGTCAGCGGGTCACGTGGGGACCCCGGCACCAGGACCCCGGGTCACGTGGGGACCCCGGCCCCAGGTCAGCGGGTCACGTGGGGACCCCGGACCCAGGTCACCTGGTCATGTCTGGTACCCAGCCTGGTTCCCAGGTTCCGATGACCACCCCGGCACCAGGTCCCCGGGTCACGTGGGGTCCCCGGCCCGGGTCCCCGGGTTGCATCGGGACACCAGCGAAGGATCACCGGGTCCTGTCGGGTCCCCGGCCCAGGTCCCCTGGACAGGTCGTTACCCCGGCCCCGGGTCACCGGGTCACGTCGGGTCGCTGTCCCGGGTACCAGTGTCAGGTGACCACCCCGGCCCCGGGAGACGGAGTCATACCGGGTCCCTGGCCCGGGTCCCCGGGTCAGGTGGTTACCCTGGCCCCAGGTCACCGGGTCAGGTCGGGACCCCGGACCCAGGTCCCCGGGTCGTATCGGGTCGCTGCCCCGGGTACCAGTGTCGGGTGACATCCCCGGCCCCAGGTCCCCGGGTCACGTGGGGTCCCCGGCCCGGGTCCCCGGGTTGCATCGGGACACCAGCGAAGGATCACCGGGTCCTGTCGGGTCCCCGGCCCGGGTCCCCTGGACAGGTCGTTAACCCGGCCCCGGGTCACCGGGTCATGTCGCGCACCCGGCCTGGTTCCCAGGTTCCGGTGACCACCCCGGCATCAGGACCCTGGGACACGTGGGGACACCGGCCCCAGGTCAGCGGGTCACGTGGGGACCCCGGACCCAGGTCACCTGGTCATGTCTGGTACCCAGCCTGGTTCCCAGGTTCCGATGACCACCCCGGCACCAGGACCCCGGGTTACGTGGGGACACCGGCCCCAGGTCAGCGGGTCACATGGGGACACCGGCCCCAGGTGACCGGGTCAGAGGGGACCCCGGACCCAGGTCAGCGGGTCACATGGGGACACCGGCCCCAGTTCACCGGGTCAGGTCGGGACCCCGGACCCAGGTCAGCGGGTCATGTCACGTCCCATGCCCGGGTCCCCGGGTTGGATTTTTACCCAGGCCCCGGGTCACAGGGTCATGTCGGCTCAACGGCCTGGGTACAACGGTCTGGTGACCACCCCGACCCCAGGTCCCCGGGTCATGACGGGACACCGGAGCAGGTCCCCGAGTCCGGTCGACACCACAGCCCCAGGTCCCCGGGTCAGGTCGGCACCCCGGAACCAGGTCACCGGATCATGTCGGGACCCAGCCCGGGTCCCCGGGATGGGTTTTTACCCAAGCCCCAGATCACCGGGTCCTGTCGGGTCCCCGGCCCAGGTCCCCTGGACAGGTCGTTACCCCGGCCCCGGGTCACCGGGTCATGTCAAGTCGCTGTCCCGGGTACCAGTGTCAGGTGACCACCCCGGCCCCGGGAGACGGAGTCATACCGGGTCCCCGGCCCGGGTCCCCGGATCAGGTGGTTACCCTGGCCCCAGGTCACCGGGTCAGGTCGGGACCCCGGACCCAGGTCCCCGGGTCGTATCGGGTCGCTGCCCCGGGTACCAGTGTCGGGTGACATCCCCAGCCCCAGGTCCCCGGGTCACGTGGGGTCCCCGGCCCGGGTCCCCGGGTTGCATCGGGACACCAGCGAAGGATCACCGGGTCCTGTCGGGTCCCCGGCCCGGGTCCCCTGGACAGGTCGTTAACCCGGCCCCGGGTCACCGGGTCATGTCGCGCACCCGGCCTGGTTCCCAGGTTCCGGTGACCACCCCGGCATCAGGACCCTGGGTCACGTGGGGACACCGGCCCCAGGTCAGCGGGTCACGTGGGGACCCCGGACCCAGGTCACCTGGTCATGTCTGGTACCCAGCCTGGTTCCCAGGTTCCGATGACCACCCCGGCACCAGGACCCCGGGTCACGTGGGGACCCCGGCCCCAGGTGACCGGGTCACGTGGGGACACCGGCCCCAGGTGACCGGGTCACGTGGGGACCCCGGACCCAGGTCAGCGGGTCACGTGGGGACACCGGCCCCAGGTCACCGGGTCACGTGGGGACCCCGGACCCAGGTCAGCGGGTCACGTGGGGACACCGGCAGCAGGACCCCGGGTCACGTGGGGACACCGGACCCAGGTCACCGGGTCACGTGGGGATCCCGGACCCAAGTCAGCGGGTCACGTGGGGACACCGGACCCAGGTCCCCGGGTCACGTGGGGACCCCGGACCCAGGTCAGCGGGTCACGTGGGGACCCCGGCAGCAGGACCCCGGGTCACGTGGGGACCCCGGCCCCAGGTCACCGGGTCACGTGGGGACCCCGGACCCATGTCAGCGGGTCACGTGGGGACACCGGACCCAGGTCAGCGGGTCACGTGGGGACCCCGGCAGCAGGACCCCGGGTCACGTGGGGACACCGGACCCAGGTCAGCGGGTCACGTGGGGACTCCGGCACCAGGTCAGCGGGTCACGTGGGGACACCGGACCCAGGTCCCCGGGTCACGTGGGGACCCCGGACCCAGGTCAGCGGGTCACGTGGGGACCCCGGCACCAGGACCCCGAGTCACGTGGGGACCCCGGCCCCAGGTCAGCGGGTCACGTGGGGACACCGGCCCCAGGTCAGCGGGTCACGTGGGGACCCCGGACCCATGTCAGCGGGTCACGTGGGGACCCCGGCACCAGGACCCCGGGTCACGTGGGGACCCCGGCCCCAGGTCACTGGGTCACGTGGGGACCCCGGCACCAGGACCCCGGGTCACGTGGGGACCCCGGCACCAGGTCAGCGGGTCACGTGGGGACACCGGACCCAGGTCCCCGGGTCACGTGGGGACACCGGACCCAGGTCAGCGGGTCACGTGGGGACCCCGGCACCAGGACCCCGGGTCACGTGGGGACCCCGGCCCCAGGTCAGCGGGTCACGTGGGGACCCCGGCACCAGGACCCCGAGTCACGTGGGGATCCCGGCCCCAGGTCAGCGGGTCACGTGGGGACACCGGCCCCACGTCAGCGGGTCACGTGGGGACCCCGGACCCATGTCAGCGGGTCACGTGGGGACACCGGACCCAGGTCAGTGGGTCACGTGGGGACACCGGACCCAGGTCCCCGGGTCACATGGGGACACCGGACCCAGGTCATCTGGTCACGTGGGGACCCCGGCACCAGGACCCCGGGTCACGTGGGGACCCCGGCCCCAGGTCACCGGGTCACGTGGGGACCCCGGCACCAGGACCCCGGGTCACGTGGGGACCCCGGCCCCAGGTCAGCGGGTCACGTGGGGACCCCGGACCCAGGTCACCTGGTCATGTCTGGTACCCAGCCTGGTTCCCAGGTTCCGATGACCACCCCGGCACCAGGTCCCCGGGTCACGTGGGGTCCCCGGCCCGGGTCCCCGGGTTGCATCGGGACACCAGCGAAGGATCACCGGGTCCTGTCGGGTCCCCGGCCCAGGTCCCCTGGACAGGTCGTTACCCCGGCCCCGGGTCACCGGGTCACGTCGGGTCGCTGTCCCGGGTACCAGTGTCAGGTGACCACCCCGGCCCCGGGAGACGGAGTCATACCGGGTCCCTGGCCCGGGTCCCCGGGTCAGGTGGTTACCCTGGCCCCAGGTCACCGGGTCAGGTCGGGACCCCGGACCCAGGTCCCCGGGTCGTATCGGGTCGCTGCCCCGGGTACCAGTGTCGGGTGACATCCCCGGCCCCAGGTCCCCGGGTCACGTGGGGTCCCCGGCCCGGGTCCCCGGGTTGCATCGGGACACCAGCGAAGGATCACCGGGTCCTGTCGGGTCCCCGGCCCGGGTCCCCTGGACAGGTCGTTAACCCGGCCCCGGGTCACCGGGTCATGTCGCGCACCCGGCCTGGTTCCCAGGTTCCGGTGACCACCCCGGCATCAGGACCCTGGGTCACGTGGGGACACCGGCCCCAGGTCAGCGGGTCACGTGGGGACCCCGGACCCAGGTCACCTGGTCATGTCTGGTACCCAGCCTGGTTCCCAGGTTCCGATGACCACCCCGGCACCAGGACCCCGGGTCACGTGGGGACCCCGGCCCCAGGTGACCGGGTCACGTGGGGACACCGGCCCCAGGTGACCGGGTCACGTGGGGACCCCGGACCCAGGTCAGCGGGTCACGTGGGGACACCGGCCCCAGGTCACCGGGTCACGTGGGGACCCCGGACCCAGGTCAGCGGGTCACGTGGGGACACCGGCAGCAGGACCCCGGGTCACGTGGGGACCCCGGCCCCAGGTCAGCGGGTCACGTGGGGACCCCGACAGCAGGACCCCGGGTCACGTGGGGACACCGGACCCAGGTCACCGGGTCACGTGGGGATCCCGGACCCAAGTCAGCGGGTCACGTGGGGACACCGGACCCAGGTCCCCGGGTCACGTGGGGACCCCGGACCCAGGTCAGCGGGTCACGTGGGGACCCCGGCAGCAGGACCCCGGGTCACGTGGGGACACCGGCCCCAGGTCACCGGGTCACGTGGGGACCCCGGACCCATGTCAGCGGGTCACGTGGGGACACCGGACCCAGGTCAGTGGGTCACGTGGGGACCCCGGCAGCAGGACCCCGGGTCACGTGGGGACACCGGACCCAGGTCAGCGGGTCACGTGGGGACTCCGGCACCAGGTCAGCGGGTCACGTGGGGACACCGGACCCAGGTCCCCGGGTCACGTGGGGACCCCGGACCCATGTCAGCGGGTCACGTGGGGACCCCGGCACCAGGACCCCGAGTCACGTGGGGACCCCGGCCCCAGGTCAGCGGGTCACGTGGGGACACCGGCCCCAGGTCAGCGGGTCACGTGGGGACCCCGGACCCATGTCAGCGGGTCACGTGGGGACCCCGGCACCAGGACCCCGGGTCACGTGGGGACCCCGGCCCCAGGTCAGCGGGTCACGTGGGGACCCCGGCACCAGGACCCCGAGTCACGTGGGGACCCCGGCCCCAGGTCAGCGGGTCACGTGGGGACACCGGACCCAGGTCCCCGGGTCACGTGGGGACACCGGACCCAGGTCAGCGGGTCACGTGGGGACCCCGGCACCAGGACCCCGGGTCACGTGGGGACCCCGGCCCCAGGTCAGCGGGTCACGTGGGGACCCCGGCACCAGGACCCCGAGTCACGTGGGGATCCCGGCCCCAGGTCAGCGGGTCACGTGGGGACACCGGCCCCACGTCAGCGGGTCACGTGGGGACCCCGGACCCATGTCAGCGGGTCACGTGGGGACACCGGACCCAGGTCAGTGGGTCACGTGGGGACACCGGACCCATGTCCCCGGGTCACATGGGGACACCGGACCCAGTACAGCGGGTCACGTGGGGACCCCGGCACCAGGACCCCGGGTCACGTGGGGACCCCGGCCCCAGGTCAGCGGGTCACGTGGGGACCCCGGCACCAGGACCCCGGGTCACGTGGGGACCCCGGCCCCAGGTGACCGGGTCACGTGGGGACACCGGCCCCAGGTCCCCGGGTCACGTGGGGACCCCGGCCCCAGGTCAGCGGGTCACGTGGGGACCCCGGCACCAGGACCCCGGGTCACGTGGGGACCCCGGCCCCAGGTCAGCGGGTCACGTGGGGACCCCGGACCCAGGTCACCTGGTCATGTCTGGTACCCAGCCTGGTTCCCAGGTTCCGATGACCACCCCGGCACCAGGTCCCCGGGTCACGTGGGGTCCCCGGCCCGGGTCCCCGGGTTGCATCGGGACACCAGCGAAGGATCACCGGGTCCTGTCGGGTCCCCGGCCCAGGTCCCCTGGACAGGTCGTTACCCCGGCCCCGGGTCACCGGGTCACGTCGGGTCGCTGTCCCGGGTACCAGTGTCAGGTGACCACCCCGGCCCCGGGAGACGGAGTCATACCGGGTCCCTGGCCCGGGTCCCCGGGTCAGGTGGTTACCCTGGCCCCAGGTCACCGGGTCAGGTCGGGACCCCGGACCCAGGTCCCCGGGTCGTATCGGGTCGCTGCCCCGGGTACCAGTGTCGGGTGACATCCCCGGCCCCAGGTCCCCGGGTCACGTGGGGTCCCCGGCCCGGGTCCCCGGGTTGCATCGGGACACCAGCGAAGGATCACCGGGTCCTGTCGGGTCCCCGGCCCGGGTCCCCTGGACAGGTCGTTAACCCGGCCCCGGGTCACCGGGTCATGTCGCGCACCCGGCCTGGTTCCCAGGTTCCGGTGACCACCCCGGCATCAGGACCCTGGGACACGTGGGGACACCGGCCCCAGGTCAGCGGGTCACGTGGGGACCCCGGACCCAGGTCACCTGGTCATGTCTGGTACCCAGCCTGGTTCCCAGGTTCCGATGACCACCCCGGCACCAGGACCCCGGGTCACGTGGGGACACCGGCCCCAGGTCAGCGGGTCACGTGGGGACACCGGCCCCAGGTGACCGGGTCAGAGGGGACCCCGGACCCAGGTCAGCGGGTCACATGGGGACCCCGGACACAGGTCACCGGGTCACGTGGGGACCCCGGACCCAGGTCAGCGGGTCACGTGGGGACACCGGCCCCAGTTCACCGGGTCAGGTCGGGACCCCGGACCCAGGTCAGCGGGTCATGTCACGTCCCATGCCCGGGTCCCCGGGTTGGATTTTTACCCAGGCCCCGGGTCACAGGGTCATGTCGGCTCAACGGCCTGGGTACAACGGTCTGGTGACCACCCCGACCCCAGGTCCCCGGGTCATGACGGGACACCGGACCAGGTCCCCGAGTCCGGTCGACACCACAGCCCCAGGTCCCCGGGTCAGGTCGGCACCCCGGAACCAGGTCACCGGATCATGTCGGGACCCAGCCCGGGTCCCCGGGATGGGTTTTTACCCAAGCCCCAGATCACCGGGTCCTGTCGGGTCCCCGGCCCAGGTCCCCTGGACAGGTCGTTACCCCGGCCCCGGGTCACCGGGTCATGTCAAGTCGCTGTCCCGGGTACCAGTGTCAGGTGACCACCCCGGCCCCGGGAGACGGAGTCATACCGGGTCCCCGGCCCGGGTCCCCGGATCAGGTGGTTACCCTGGCCCCAGGTCACCGGGTCAGGTCGGGACCCCGGACCCAGGTCCCCGGGTCGTATCGGGTCGCTGCCCCGGGTACCAGTGTCGGGTGACATCCCCAGCCCCAGGTCCCCGGGTCACGTGGGGTCCCCGGCCCGGGTCCCCGGGTTGCATCGGGACACCAGCGAAGGATCACCGGGTCCTGTCGGGTCCCCGGCCCGGGTCCCCTGGACAGGTCGTTAACCCGGCCCCGGGTCACCGGGTCATGTCGCGCACCCGGCCTCGTTCCCAGGTTCCGGTGACCACCCCGGCATCAGGACCCTGGGTCACGTGGGGACACCGGCCCCAGGTCAGCGGGTCACGTGGGGACCCCGGCCCCAGGTCACCTGGTCATGTCTGGTACCCAGCCTGGTTCCCAGGTTCCGATGACCACCCCGGCACCAGGACCCCGGGTCACGTGGGGACCCCGGCACCAGGACCCCGGGTCACGTGGGGACCCCGGACCCAGGTCAGCGGGTCACGTGGGGACACCGGACCCAGGTCAGCGGGTCACGTGGGGACCCCGGCACCAGGACCCCGGGTCACGTGGGGACCCCGGCCCCAGGTCAGCGGGTCACGTGGGGACACCGGCCCCAGGTCAGCGGGTCACGTGGGGACCCCGGACCCAGGTCAGCGGGTCACGTGGGGACCCCGGACCCAGGTCCCCGGGTCACGTGGGGACCCCGGCCCCAGGTCAGCGGGTCACGTGGGGACCCCGGCACCAGGACCCCGGGTCACGTGGGGACCCCGGCCCCAGGTCAGCGGGTCACGTGGGGACCCCGGCACCAGGACCCCGGGTCACGTGGGGACCCCGGCCCCAGGTGACCGGGTCACGTGGGGACACCGGCCCCAGGTCAGCGGGTCACGTGGGGACCCCGGACCCAGGTCAGCGGGTCACGTGGGGACCCCGGACCCAGGTCCCCGGGTCACGTGGGGACCCCAGCCCCAGGTCAGCGGGTCACGTGGGGACCCCGGCACCAGGACCCCGGGTCACGTGGGGACCCCGGACCCAGGTCAGCGGGTCACGTGGGGACCCCGGACCCAGGTCACCTGGTCATGTCTGGTACCCAGCCTGGTTCCCAGGTTCCGATGACCACCCCGGCACCAGGACCCCGGGTCACGTGGGGACACCGGCCCCAGGTCACCGGGTCACGTGGGGACCCCGGACCCAGGTCAGCGGGTCACGTGGGGACACCGGCCCCAGTTCACCGGGTCAGGTCGGGACCCCGGACCCAGGTCAGCGGGTCATGTCACGTCCCATGCCCGGGTCCCCGGGTTGGATTTTTACCCAGGCCCCGGGTCACAGGGTCATGTCGGCTCAACGGCCTGGGTACAACGGTCTGGTGACCACCCCGACCCCAGGTCCCCGGGTCATGACGGGACACCGGACCAGGTCCCCGAGTCCGGTCGACACCACAGCCCCAGGTCCCCGGGTCAGGTCGGCACCCCGGAACCAGGTCACCGGATCATGTCGGGACCCAGCCCGGGTCCCCGGGATGGGTTTTTACCCAAGCCCCAGATCACCGGGTCCTGTCGGGTCCCCGGCCCAGGTCCCCTGGACAGGTCGTTACCCCGGCCCCGGGTCACCGGGTCATGTCAAGTCGCTGTCCCGGGTACCAGTGTCAGGTGACCACCCCGGCCCCGGGAGACGGAGTCATACCGGGTCCCCGGCCCGGGTCCCCGGATCAGGTGGTTACCCTGGCCCCAGGTCACCGGGTCAGGTCGGGACCCCGGACCCAGGTCCCCGGGTCGTATCGGGTCGCTGCCCCGGGTACCAGTGTCGGGTGACATCCCCAGCCCCAGGTCCCCGGGTCACGTGGGGTCCCCGGCCCGGGTCCCCGGGTTGCATCGGGACACCAGCGAAGGATCACCGGGTCCTGTCGGGTCCCCGGCCCGGGTCCCCTGGACAGGTCGTTAACCCGGCCCCGGGTCACCGGGTCATGTCGCGCACCCGGCCTGGTTCCCAGGTTCCGGTGACCACCCCGGCATCAGGACCCTGGGTCACGTGGGGACACCGGCCCCAGGTCAGCGGGTCACGTGGGGACCCCGGACCCAGGTCACCTGGTCATGTCTGGTACCCAGCCTGGTTCCCAGGTTCCGATGACCACCCCGGCACCAGGACCCCGGGTCACGTGGGGACCCCGGCCCCAGGTGACCGGGTCACGTGGGGACACCGGCCCCAGGTGACCGGGTCACGTGGGGACCCCGGACCCAGGTCAGCGGGTCACGTGGGGACACCGGCCCCAGGTCACCGGGTCACGTGGGGACCCCGGACCCAGGTCAGCGGGTCACGTGGGGACACCGGCAGCAGGACCCCGGGTCACGTGGGGACCCCGGACCCAGGTCAGCGGGTCACGTGGGGACCCCGGCAGCAGGACCCCGGGTCACGTGGGGACACCGGACCCAGGTCACCGGGTCACGTGGGGATCCCGGACCCAGGTCAGCGGGTCACGTGGGGACACCGGACCCAGGTCCCCGGGTCACGTGGGGACCCCGGACCCAGGTCAGCGGGTCACGTGGGGACCCCGGCAGCAGGACCCCGGGTCACGTGGGGACACCGGCCCCAGGTCACCGGGTCACGTGGGGACCCCGGACCCATGTCAGCGGGTCACGTGGGGACACCGGACCCAGGTCAGCGGGTCACGTGGGGACCCCGGCAGCAGGTCCCCGGGTCACGTGGGGACACCGGACCCAGGTCAGCGGGTCACGTGGGGACTCCGGCACCAGGTCAGCGGGTCACGTGGGGACACCGGACCCAGGTCCCCGGGTCACGTGGGGACCCCGGACCCATGTCAGCGGGTCACGTGGGGACCCCGGCACCAGGACCCCGAGTCACGTGGGGACCCCGGCCCCAGGTCAGCGGGTCACGTGGGGACACCGGCCCCAGGTCAGCGGGTCACGTGGGGACCCCGGACCCATGTCAGCGGGTCACGTGGGGACCCCGGCACCAGGACCCCGGGTCACGTGGGGACCCCGGCCCCAGGTCAGCGGGTCACGTGGGGACCCCGGCACCAGGACCCCGGGTCACGTGGGGACCCCGGCCCCAGGTCAGCGGGTCACGTGGGGACACCGGACCCAAGTCCCCGGGTCACGTGGGGACACCGGACCCAGGTCAGCGGGTCACGTGGGGACCCCGGCACCAGGACCCCGGGTCACGTGGGGACCCCGGCCCCAGGTCAGCGGGTCACGTGGGGACCCCGGCACCAGGACCCCGAGTCACGTGGGGATCCCGGCCCCAGGTCAGCGGGTCACGTGGGGACACCGTACCCAGGTCCCCGGGTCACGTGGGGACCCCGGACCCATGTCAGCGGGTCACGTGGGGACACCGGACCCAGGTCAGTGGGTCACGTGGGGACACCGGACCCAGGTCCCCGGGTCACATGGGGACACCGGACCCAGGTCATCGGGTCACGTGGGGACCCCGGCACCAGGACCCCGGGTCACGTGGGGACCCCGGCCCCAGGTCAGCGGGTCACGTGGGGACCCCGGCACCAGGACCCCGGGTCACGTGGGGACCCCGGCCCCAGGTGACCGGGTCACGTGGGGACCCCGGCCCCAGGTCCCCGGGTCACGTGGGGACCCCGGCCCCAGGTCAGCGGGTCACGTGGGGACCCCGGCACCAGGACCCCGGGTCACGTGGGGACCCCGGCCCCAGGTCAGCGGGTCACGTGGGGACACCGGCCCCAGGTCCCCGGGTCACGTGGGGACCCCGGCCCCAGGTCAGCGGGTCACGTGGGGACCCCGGCACCAGGACCCCGAGTCACGTGGGGACCCCGGCCCCAGGTCAGCGGGTCACGTGGGGACCCCGGACCCAGGTCACCTGGTCATGTCTGGTACCCAGCCTGGTTCCCAGGTTCCGATGACCACCCCGGCACCAGGTCCCCGGGTCACGTGGGGTCCCCGGCCCGGGTCCCCAGGTTGCATCGGGACACCAGCGAAGGATCACCGGGTCCTGTCGGGTCCCCGGCCCAGGTCCCCTGGACAGGTCGTTACCCCGGCCCCGGGTCACCGGGTCACGTCGGGTCGCTGTCCCGGGTACCAGTGTCAGGTGACCACCCCGGCCCCGGGAGACGGAGTCATACCGGGTCCCTGGCCCGGGTCCCCGGGTCAGGTGGTTACCCTGGCCCCAGGTCACCGGGTCAGGTCGGGACCCCGGACCCAGGTCCCCGGGTCGTATCGGGTCGCTGCCCCGGGTACCAGTGTCGGGTGACATCCCCGGCCCCAGGTCCCCGGGTCACGTGGGGTCCCCGGCCCGGGTCCCCGGGTTGCATCGGGACACCAGCGAAGGATCACCGGGTCCTGTCGGGTCCCCGGCCCGGGTCCCCTGGACAGGTCGTTAACCCGGCCCCGGGTTACCGGGTCATGTCGCGCACCCGGCCTGGTTCCCAGGTTCCGGTGACCACCCCGGCATCAGGACCCTGGGTCACGTGGGGACACCGGCCCCAGGTCAGCGGGTCACGTGGGTACCCCGGACCCAGGTCACCTGGTCATGTCTGGTACCCAGCCTGGTTCCCAGGTTCCGATGACCACCCCGGCACCAGGACCCCGGGTTACGTGGGGACACCGGCCCCAGGTCAGCGGGTCACGTGGGGACACCGGCCCCAGGTGACCGGGTCAGAGGGGACCCCGGACCCAGGTCAGCGGGTCACATGGGGACACCGGCCCCAGGTCAGCGGGTCACGTGGGGACCCCGGACCCAGGTCAGCGGGTCACGTGGGGACACCGGCCCCAGTTCACCGGGTCAGGTCGGGACCCCGGACCCAGGTCAGCGGGTCATGTCACGTCCCATGCCCGGGTCCCCGGGTTGGATTTTTACCCAGGCCCCGGGTCACAGGGTCATGTCGGCTCAACGGCCTGGGTACAACGGTCTGGTGACCACCCCGACCCCAGGTCCCCGGGTCATGACGGGACACCGGAGCAGGTCCCCGAGTCCGGTCGACACCACAGCCCCAGGTCCCCGGGTCAGGTCGGCACCCCGGAACCAGGTCACCGGATCATGTCGGGACCCAGCCCGGGTCCCCGGGATGGGTTTTTACCCAAGCCCCAGATCACCGGGTCCTGTCGGGTCCCCGGCCCAGGTCCCCTGGACAGGTCGTTACCCCGGCCCCGGGTCACCGGGTCATGTCAAGTCGCTGTCCCGGGTACCAGTGTCAGGTGACCACCCCGGCCCCGGGAGACGGAGTCATACCGGGTCCCCGGCCCGGGTCCCCGGATCAGGTGGTTACCCTGGCCCCAGGTCACCGGGTCAGGTCGGGACCCCGGACCCAGGTCCCCGGGTCGTATCGGGTCGCTGCCCCGGGTACCAGTGTCGGGTGACATCCCCAGCCCCAGGTCCCCGGGTCACGTGGGGTCCCCGGCCCGGGTCCCCGGGTTGCATCGGGACACCAGCGAAGGATCACCGGGTCCTGTCGGGTCCCCGGCCCGGGTCCCCTGGACAGGTCGTTAACCCGGCCCCGGGTCACCGGGTCATGTCGCGCACCCGGCCTGGTTCCCAGGTTCCGGTGACCACCCCGGCATCAGGACCCTGGGTCACGTGGGGACACCGGCCCCAGGTCAGCGGGTCACGTGGGGACCCCGGACCCAGGTCACCTGGTCATGTCTGGTACCCAGCCTGGTTCCCAGGTTCCGATGACCACCCCGGCACCAGGACCCCGGGTCACGTGGGGACCCCGGCCCCAGGTGACCGGGTCACGTGGGGACACCGGCCCCAGGTGACCGGGTCACGTGGGGACCCCGGACCCAGGTCAGCGGGTCACGTGGGGACACCGGCCCCAGGTCACCGGGTCACGTGGGGACCCCGGACCCAGGTCAGCGGGTCACGTGGGGACACCGGCAGCAGGACCCCGGGTCACGTGGGGACCCCGGACCCAGGTCAGCGGGTCACGTGGGGACCCCGGCAGCAGGACCCCGGGTCACGTGGGGACACCGGACCCAGGTCACCGGGTCACGTGGGGATCCCGGACCCAAGTCAGCGGGTCACGTGGGGACACCGGACCCAGGTCCCCGGGTCACGTGGGGACCCCGGACCCAGGTCAGCGGGTCACGTGGGGACCCCGGCAGCAGGACCCCGGGTCACGTGGGGACCCCGGCCCCAGGTCACCGGGTCACGTGGGGACCCCGGACCCATGTCAGCGGGTCACGTGGGGACACCGGACCCAGGTCAGCGGGTCACGTGGGGACCCCGGCAGCAGGACCCCGGGTCACGTGGGGACACCGGACCCAGGTCAGCGGGTCACGTGGGGACTCCGGCACCAGGTCAGCGGGTCACGTGGGGACACCGGACCCAGGTCCCCGGGTCACGTGGGGACCCCGGACCCAGGTCAGCGGGTCACGTGGGGACCCCGGCACCAGGACCCCGAGTCACGTGGGGACCCCGGCCCCAGGTCAGCGGGTCACGTGGGGACACCGGCCCCAGGTCAGCGGGTCACGTGGGGACCCCGGACCCATGTCAGCGGGTCACGTGGGGACCCCGGCACCAGGACCCCGGGTCACGTGGGGACCCCGGCCCCAGGTCACTGGGTCACGTGGGGACCCCGGCACCAGGACCCCGGGTCACGTGGGGACCCCGGCACCAGGTCAGCGGGTCACGTGGGGACACCGGACCCAGGTCCCCGGGTCACGTGGGGACACCGGACCCAGGTCAGCGGGTCACGTGGGGACCCCGGCACCAGGACCCCGGGTCACGTGGGGACCCCGGCCCCAGGTCAGCGGGTCACGTGGGGACCCCGGCACCAGGACCCCGAGTCACGTGGGGATCCCGGCCCCAGGTCAGCGGGTCACGTGGGGACACCGGCCCCACGTCAGCGGGTCACGTGGGGACCCCGGACCCATGTCAGCGGGTCACGTGGGGACACCGGACCCAGGTCAGTGGGTCACGTGGGGACACCGGACCCAGGTCCCCGGGTCACATGGGGACACCGGACCCAGGTCATCGGGTCACATGGGGACCCCGGCACCAGGACCCCGGGTCACGTGGGGACCCCGGCCCCAGGTCACCGGGTCACGTGGGGACCCCGGCACCAGGACCCCGGGTCACGTGGGGACCCCGGCCCCAGGTCAGCGGGTCACGTGGGGACCCCGGCCCCAGGTCAGCGGGTCACGTGGGGACCCCGGACCCAGGTCACCTGGTCATGTCTGGTACCCAGCCTGGTTCCCAGGTTCCGATGACCACCCCGGCACCAGGTCCCCGGGTCACGTGGGGTCCCCGGCCCGGGTCCCCGGGTTGCATCGGGACACCAGCGAAGGATCACCGGGTCCTGTCGGGTCCCCGGCCCAGGTCCCCTGGACAGGTCGTTACCCCGGCCCCGGGTCACCGGGTCACGTCGGGTCGCTGTCCCGGGTACCAGTGTCAGGTGACCACCCCGGCCCCGGGAGACGGAGTCATACCGGGTCCCTGGCCCGGGTCCCCGGGTCAGGTGGTTACCCTGGCCCCAGGTCACCGGGTCAGGTCGGGACCCCGGACCCAGGTCCCCGGGTCGTATCGGGTCGCTGCCCCGGGTACCAGTGTCGGGTGACATCCCCGGCCCCAGGTCCCCGGGTCACGTGGGGTCCCCGGCCCGGGTCCCCGGGTTGCATCGGGACACCAGCGAAGGATCACCGGGTCCTGTCGGGTCCCCGGCCCGGGTCCCCTGGACAGGTCGTTAACCCGGCCCCGGGTCACCGGGTCATGTCGCGCACCCGGCCTGGTTCCCAGGTTCCGGTGACCACCCCGGCATCAGGACCCTGGGTCACGTGGGGACACCGGCCCCAGGTCAGCGGGTCACGTGGGGACCCCGGACCCAGGTCACCTGGTCATGTCTGGTACCCAGCCTGGTTCCCAGGTTCCGATGACCACCCCGGCACCAGGACCCCGGGTCACGTGGGGACCCCGGCCCCAGGTGACCGGGTCACGTGGGGACACCGGCCCCAGGTGACCGGGTCACGTGGGGACCCCGGACCCAGGTCAGCGGGTCACGTGGGGACACCGGCCCCAGGTCACCGGGTCACGTGGGGACCCCGGACCCAGGTCAGCGGGTCACGTGGGGACACCGGCAGCAGGACCCCGGGTCACGTGGGGACCCCGGCCCCAGGTCAGCGGGTCACGTGGGGACCCCGGCAGCAGGACCCCGGGTCACGTGGGGACACCGGACCCAGGTCACCGGGTCACGTGGGGATCCCGGACCCAAGTCAGCGGGTCACGTGGGGACACCGGACCCAGGTCCCCGGGTCACGTGGGGACCCCGGACCCAGGTCAGCGGGTCACGTGGGGACCCCGGCAGCAGGACCCCGGGTCACGTGGGGACACCGGCCCCAGGTCACCGGGTCACGTGGGGACCCCGGACCCATGTCAGCGGGTCACGTGGGGACACCGGACCCAGGTCAGTGGGTCACGTGGGGACCCCGGCAGCAGGACCCCGGGTCACGTGGGGACACCGGACCCAGGTCAGCGGGTCACGTGGGGACTCCGGCACCAGGTCAGCGGGTCACGTGGGGACACCGGACCCAGGTCCCCGGGTCACGTGGGGACCCCGGACCCATGTCAGCGGGTCACGTGGGGACCCCGGCACCAGGACCCCGAGTCACGTGGGGACCCCGGCCCCAGGTCAGCGGGTCACGTGGGGACACCGGCCCCAGGTCAGCGGGTCACGTGGGGACCCCGGACCCATGTCAGCGGGTCACGTGGGGACCCCGGCACCAGGACCCCGGGTCACGTGGGGACCCCGGACCCAGGTCAGCGGGTCACGTGGGGACCCCGGCACCAGGACCCCGAGTCACGTGGGGACCCCGGCCCCAGGTCAGCGGGTCACGTGGGGACCCCGGCACCAGGACCCCGGGTCACGTGGGGACCCCGGCCCCAGGTCAGCGGGTCACGTGGGGACCCCGGCACCAGGACCCCGAGTCACGTGGGGATCCCGGCCCCAGGTCAGCGGGTCACGTGGGGACACCGGCCCCACGTCAGCGGGTCACGTGTGGACCCCGGACCCATGTCAGCGGGTCACGTGGGGACACCGGACCCAGGTCAGTGGGTCACGTGGGGACACCGGACCCATGTCCCCGGGTCACATGGGGACACCGGACCCAGTACAGCGGGTCACGTGGGGACCCCGGCACCAGGACCCCGGGTCACGTGGGGACCCCGGCCCCAGGTCAGCGGGTCACGTGGGGACCCCGGCACCAGGACCCCGGGTCACGTGGGGACCCCGGCCCCAGGTGACCGGGTCACGTGGGGACACCGGCCCCAGGTCCCCGGGTCACGTGGGGACCCCGGCCCCAGGTCAGCGGGTCACGTGGGGACCCCGGCACCAGGACCCCGGGTCACGTGGGGACCCCGGCCCCAGGTCAGCGGGTCACGTGGGGACCCCGGACCCAGGTCACCTGGTCATGTCTGGTACCCAGCCTGGTTCCCAGGTTCCGATGACCACCCCGGCACCAGGTCCCCGGGTCACGTGGGGTCCCCGGCCCGGGTCCCCGGGTTGCATCGGGACACCAGCGAAGGATCACCGGGTCCTGTCGGGTCCCCGGCCCAGGTCCCCTGGACAGGTCGTTACCCCGGCCCCGGGTCACCGGGTCACGTCGGGTCGCTGTCCCGGGTACCAGTGTCAGGTGACCACCCCGGCCCCGGGAGACGGAGTCATACCGGGTCCCTGGCCCGGGTCCCCGGGTCAGGTGGTTACCCTGGCCCCAGGTCACCGGGTCAGGTCGGGACCCCGGACCCAGGTCCCCGGGTCGTATCGGGTCGCTGCCCCGGGTACCAGTGTCGGGTGACATCCCCGGCCCCAGGTCCCCGGGTCACGTGGGGTCCCCGGCCCGGGTCCCCGGGTTGCATCGGGACACCAGCGAAGGATCACCGGGTCCTGTCGGGTCCCCGGCCCGGGTCCCCTGGACAGGTCGTTAACCCGGCCCCGGGTCACCGGGTCATGTCGCGCACCCGGCCTGGTTCCCAGGTTCCGGTGACCACCCCGGCATCAGGACCCTGGGACACGTGGGGACACCGGCCCCAGGTCAGCGGGTCACGTGGGGACCCCGGACCCAGGTCACCTGGTCATGTCTGGTACCCAGCCTGGTTCCCAGGTTCCGATGACCACCCCGGCACCAGGACCCCGGGTCACGTGGGGACACCGGCCCCAGGTGACCGGGTCAGAGGGGACCCCGGACCCAGGTCAGCGGGTCACATGGGGACCCCGGACACAGGTCACCGGGTCACGTGGGGACCCCGGACCCAGGTCAGCGGGTCACGTGGGGACACCGGCCCCAGTTCACCGGGTCAGGTCGGGACCCCGGACCCAGGTCAGCGGGTCATGTCACGTCCCATGCCCGGGTCCCCGGGTTGGATTTTTACCCAGGCCCCGGGTCACAGGGTCATGTCGGCTCAACGGCCTGGGTACAACGGTCTGGTGACCACCCCGACCCCAGGTCCCCGGGTCATGACGGGACACCGGACCAGGTCCCCGAGTCCGGTCGACACCACAGCCCCAGGTCCCCGGGTCAGGTCGGCACCCCGGAACCAGGTCACCGGGTCATGTCGGGACCCAGCCCGGGTCCCCGGGACGGGTTTTTACCCAAGCCCCAGATCACCGGGTCCTGTCGGGACCCCGGCCCAGGTCCCCTGGACAGGTCGTTACCCCGGCCCCGGGTCACCGGGTCATGTCAAGTCGCTGTCCCGGGTACCAGTGTCAGGTGACCACCCCGGCCCCGGGAGACGGAGTCATACCGGTTCCCTGGCCCGGGTCCCCGGGTCAGGTGGTTACCCTGGCCCCAGGTCACCGGGTCAGGTCGGGACCCCGGACCCAGGTCCCCGGGTCGTATCGGGTCGCTGCCCCGGGTACCAGTGTCGGGTGACATCCCCAGCCCCAGGTCCCCGGGTCACGTGGGGTCCCCGGCCCGGGTCCCCGGGTTGCATCGGGACACCAGCGAAGGATCACCGGGTCCTGTCGGGTCCCCGGCCCGGGTCCCCTGGACAGGTCGTTAACCCGGCCCCGGGTCACCGGGTCATGTCGCGCACCCGGCCTGGTTCCCAGGTTCCGGTGACCACCCCGGCATCAGGACCCTGGGTCACGTGGGGACACCGGCCCCAGGTCAGCGGGTCACGTGGGGACCCCGGCCCCAGGTCACCTGGTCATGTCTGGTACCCAGCCTAGTTCCCAGGTTCCGATGACCACCCTGGCACCAGGACCCCGGGTCACGTGGGGACACCGGCCCCAGGTCAGCGGGTCACGTGGGGACACCGGCCCCAGGTGACCGGGTCAGAGGGGACCCCGGACCCAGGTCAGCGGGTCACGTGGGGACACCGGCAGCAGGACCCCGGGTCACGTGGGGACACCGGCACCAGGACCCCGGGTCACGTGGGGACCCCGGCAGCAGGACCCCGGGTCACGTGGGGACACCGGACCCAGGTCACCGGGTCACGTGGGGATCCCGGACCCAAGTCAGCGGGTCACGTGGGGACACCGGACCCAGGTCCCCGGGTCACGTGGGGACCCCGGACCCAGGTCAGCGGGTCATGTGGGGACCCCGGCAGCAGGACCCCGGGTCACGTGGGGACACGGGCCCCAGGTCACCGGGTCACGTGGGGACCCCGGACCCATGTCAGCGGGTCACGTGGGGACACCGGACCCAGGTCAGCGGGTCACGTGGGGACCCCGGCAGCAGGACCCCGGGTCACGTGGGGACACCGGACCCAGGTCAGCGGGTCACGTGGGGACACCGGACCCAGGTCAGCGGGTCACGTGGGGACTCCGGCACCAGGACCCCGGGTCACGTGGGGACACCGGACCCAGGTCCCCGGGTCACGTGGGGACCCCGGACCCATGTCAGCGGGTCACGTGGGGACCCCGGCCCCAGGTCAGCGGGTCACGTGGGGACACCGGCCCCAGGTCAGCGGGTCACGTGGGGACACCGGCACCAGGACCCCGAGTCACGTGGGGACCCCGGCCCCAGGTCAGCGGGTCACGTGGGGACACCGGACCCAGGTCCCCGGGTCACGTGGGGACACCGGACCCAGGTCAGCGGGTCACGTGGGGACCCCGGCACCAGGACCCCGGGTCACGTGGGGACCCCGGCCCCAGGTCAGCGGGTCACGTGGGGACCCCGGCACCAGGACCCCGAGTCACGTGGGGACCCCGGCCCCAGGTCAGCGGGTCACGTGGGGACACCGGCCCCAGGTCAGCGGGTCACGTGGGGACCCCGGACCCATGTCAGCGGGTCACATGGGGACACCGGACCCAGGTCAGTGGGTCACGTGGGGACACCGGACCCAGGTCCCCGGGTCACATGGGGACACCGGACCCAGGTCATCGGGTCACGTGGGGACCCCGGCACCAGGACCCCGGGTCACGTGGGGACCCCGGCCCCAGGTCAGCGGGTCACGTGGGGACCCCGGCACCAGGACCCCGGGTCACGTGGGGACCCCGGCCCCAGGTGACCGGGTCACGTGGGGACACCGGCCCCAGGTCAGCGGGTCACGTGGGGACCCCGGCCCCAGGTCAGCGGGTCACGTGGGGACCCCGGCATCAGGACCCCGGGTCACGTGGGGACCCCGGCCCCAGGTCAGCGGGTCACGTGGGGACCCCGGACCCAGGTCACCTGGTCATGTCTGGTACCCAGCCTGGTTCCCAGGTTCCGATGACCACCCCGGCACCAGGTCCCCGGGTCACGTGGGGTCCCCGGCCCGGGTCCCCGGGTTGCATCGGGACACCAGCGAAGGATCACCGGGTCCTGTCGGGTCCCCGGCCCAGGTCCCCTGGACAGGTCGTTACCCCGGCCCCGGGTCACCGGGTCACGTCGGGTCGCTGTCCCGGGTACCAGTGTCAGGTGACCACCCCGGCCCCGGGAGACGGAGTCATACCGGGTCCCTGGCCCGGGTCCCCGGGTCAGGTGGTTACCCTGGCCCCAGGTCACCGGGTCAGGTCGGGACCCCGGACCCAGGTCCCCGGGTCGTATCGGGTCGCTGCCCCGGGTACCAGTGTCGGGTGACATCCCCGGCCCCAGGTCCCCGGGTCACGTGGTGTCCCCGGCCCGGGTTGCATCGGGACACCAGCGAAGGATCACCGGGTCCTGTCGGGTCCCCGGCCCGGGTCCCCTGGACAGGTCGTTAACCCGGCCCCGGGTCACCGGGTCATGTCGCGCACCCGGCCTGGTTCCCAGGTTCCGGTGACGACCCCGGCACCAGGACCCCGGGTCACGTGGGGACCCCGGCCCCAGGTCCCCGGGTCACGTGGGGACCCCGGCCCCAGGTCAGCGGGTCACGTGGGGACCCCGGACCCAGGACCCCGGGTCACGTGGGGACCCCGGCCCCAGGTCAGCGGGTCACGTGGGGACCCCGGACCCAGGTCACCTGGTCATGTCTGGTACCCAGCCTGGTTCCCAGGTTCCGATGACCACCCCGGCACCAGGACCCCGGGTCACGTGGGGACACCGGCCCCAGGTGACCGGGTCACGTGGGGACACCGGCCCCAGGTCAGCGGGTCACTTGGGGACCCCGGACCCAGGTCAGCGGGTCACGTGGGGACACCGGCTCCAGTTCACCGGGTCAGGTCGGGACCCCGGACCCAGGTCGGGTCATGTCACGTCCCATGCCCGGGTCCCCGGGTTGGATTTTTACCCAGGCCCCGGGTCACAGGGTCATGTCGGCTCAACGGCCTGGGTACAACGGTCTGGTGACCACCCCGACCCCAGGTCCCCGGGTCATGACGGGACACCGGACCAGGTCCCCGAGTCCGGTCGACACCACAGCCCCAGGTCCCCGGGTCAGGTCGGCACCCCGGAACCAGGTCACCGGGTCATGTCGGGACCCAGCCCGGGTCCCCGGGACGGGTTTTTACCCAAGCCCCAGATCACCGGGTCCTGTCGGGACCCCGGCCCAGGTCCCCTGGACAGGTCGTTACCCCAGCCCCGGGTCACCGGTTCACGTCGGGTCGCTGTCCCGGGTACCAGTGTCAGGTGACCACCCCGGCCCCGGGAGACGGAGTCATACCGGTTCCCCGGCCCGGGTCCCCGGGTCAGGTGGTTACCCTGGCCTCAGGTCACCGGGTCAGGTCGGGACCCCGGACCCAGGTCCCCGGGTCGTATCGGGTCGCTGCCCCGGGTACCAGTGTCGGGTGACATCCCCGGCCCCAGGTCCCCGGGTCACGTGGGGTCCCCGGCCTGGGTCCCCGAGTTGCATCGGGACACCAGCGAAGGATCACCGGGTCCTGTCGGGTCCCCGGCCCGGGTCCCCTGGACAGGTCGTTAACCCGGCCCCGGGTCACCGGGACATGTCGCGCACCCGGCCTGGTTCCCAGGTTCCGGTGACCACCCCGGCACCAGGACCCCGGGTCACGTGGGGACCCCGGCCCCAGGTCAGCGGGTCACGTGGGGACCCCGGACCCATGTCAGCGGGTCACGTGGGGACACCGGACCCAGGTCCCCGGGTCACGTGGGGACACCGGACCCAGGTCAGCGGGTCACGTGGGGACCCCGGCACCAGGACCCCGGGTCACGTGGGGACCCCGGCCCCAGGTCAGTGGGTCACGTGGGGACACCGGCCCCAGGTCAGCGGGTCACGTGGGGACCCCGGACCCATGTCAGCGGGTCACGTGGGGACACCGTACCCAGGTCCCCGGGTCACGTGGGGACACCGGACCCAGGTCAGCGGGTCACGTGGGGACCCCGGCACCAGGACCCCGGGTCACGTGGGGACCCCGGCCCCAGGTCAGCGGGTCACGTGGGGACACCGGCCCCAGGTCAGCGGGTCACGTGGGGACCCCGGACCCAGGTCAGTGGGTCACGTGGGGACACCAGACCCAGGTCCCCGGGTCACGTGGGGACACCGGACCCAGTTCAGCGGGTCACGTGGGGACCCCGGCACCAGGACCCCGGGTCACGTGGGGACCCCGGCCCCAGGTCAGCGGGTCACGTGGGGACCCCGGCACCAGGACCCCGGGTCACGAGGGGACCCCGGCCCCAGGTCAGCGGGTCACGTGTGGACACCGGCCCCAGGTCAGCGGGTCACGTGGGGACCCCGGACCCAGGTCAGCGGGTCACGTGGGGACACCAGCCCCAGGTCCCCGGGTCACGTGGGGACACCGGCCCCAGGTGACCGGGTCACGTGGGGACACCGGCCCCAGGTCACCGGGTCACGTGGGGACCCCGGACCCAGGTCAGCGGGTCACGTGGGGACAGCGGCCCCAGTTCACCGGGTCAGGTCGGGACCCCGGACCCAGTTCAGCGGGTCATGTCACGTCCCATGCCCGGGTCCCCGGCTTGGATTTTTACCCAGGCCCCGGGTCACAGGGTCATGTCGGCTCAACGGCCTGGGTACAACGGTCTGGTGACCACCCCGACCCTAGGTCCCAGGGTCATGACGGGACACCGGACCAGGTCCCCGAGTCCGGTCGACACCACAGCCCCAGGTCCCCGGGTCAGGTCGGCACCCCGGAACCAGGTCACCGGGTCATGTCGGGACCCAGCCCGGGTCCCCGGGACGGGTTTTTACCCAAGCCCCAGATCACCGGGTCCTGTCGGGACCCCGGCCCAGGTCCCCTGGACAGGTCGTTACCCCGGCCCCGGGTCACCGGGTCATGTCGGGTCGCTGTCCCTGGTACCAGTGTTAGGTGACCACCCCGGCCCCGGGAGACGGAGTCATACCGGGTCCACGGCCCGGGTCCCCGGATCAGGTGGTTACCCTGGCCTCAGGTCACCGGGTCAGGTCGGGACCCCGGACCCAGGTCCCCGGGTCGTATCGGGTCGCTGCCCCGGGTACCAGTGTCGGGTGACATCCCCGGCCCCAGGTCCCCGGGTCACGTGGGGACACCGGACCCAGGTCACCTGGTCATGTCTGGTACCCAGCCTGATTCCCAGGTTCCGATGACCACCCCGGCACCAGGACCCCGGGTCACGTGGGGACCCCGGCCCCAGGTCAGCGGGTCACGTGGGGACCCCAGCACCAGGACCCCGGGTCACGTGGGGACCCCGGCCCCAGGTCAGCGGGTCACGTGGGGACCCCGGACCCATGTCAGCGGGTCACGTGGGGACACCGTCCACAGGTGACCGGGTCACGTGGGGACACCGGCCCCTAGGTCACCGGGTTACGTGGGGACCCCGGACCTAGGTCAGCGGGTCACGTGGGGACACCGGCAGCAGGACCCCGGGTCACGTGGGGACCCCGGACCCAGGTCAGCGGGTCACGTGGGGACCCCGGCAGCAGGACCCCGGGTCACGTGGGGACACCGGAGCCAGGTCAGCGGGTCACGTGGGGACACCGGACCCAGGTCAGCGGGTCACGTGGGGACTCCGGCACCAGGACCCCGGGTCACGTGGGGACACCGGACACAGGTCCCCGGGTCACGTGGGGATCCCGGACCCAGGTCAGCGGGTCACGTGGGGACCCCGGCACCAGGACCCCGGGTCACGTGGGGACCCCGGCCCCAGGTCAGCGGGTCACGTGGGGACCCCGGCACCAGGACCCCGGGTCACGTGGGGACCCCGGCCCCAGGTCAGCGGGTCACGTGGGGACCCCGGACCCAGGTCACCGGGTCACTTGGGGACCCCGGACCCAGGTCAGCGGGTCACGTGGGGACACCGGCTCCAGGTCACCGGGTCAGGTCGGGACCCCGGACCCAGGTCGGGTCATGTCACGTCCCATGCCCGGGTCCCCGGGTTGGATTTTTACCCAGGCCCCGGGTCACAGGGCCATGTCGGCTCAACGGCCTGGGTACAACGGTCTGGTGACCACCCCGACCCCAGATCACCGGGTCCTGTCGGGACCCCGGTCCAGGTCCCCTGTATAGGTCGTTAGCCCTGCCCCGGGTCACGTCGGGTCGCTGTCCCGGGTACCAGTGTCAGGTGACCACCCCGCCCCCGGGAGACGGAGTCATACCGGTTCCCCGGCCCGGGTCCCCGGATCAGGTGGTTACCCTGGCCCCAGGTCACCGGGTCATGACGGGACACCGGACCAGGTCCCCGAGTCCGGTCGACACCACAGCCCCAGGTCACCGGGTCAGGTCGGCACCCCGGAACCAGGTCACCGGGTCATGTCGGGACCCAGCCCGGGTCCCCGGGACGGGTTTTTACCCAAGCCCCAGATCACCGGGTCCTGTCGGGTCCCCGGCCCAGGTCCCCTGGACAGGTCGTTACCCCGGCCCCGGGTCACCGGGTCATGTCAAGTCGCTGTCCCGGGTACCAGTGTCAGGTGACCACCCCGGCCCCGGGAGACGGAGTCATACCGGTTCCCCGGCCCGGGTCCCCGGATCAGGTGGTTACCCTGGCCCCAGGTCACCGGGTCAGGTCGGGACCCCGGACCCAGGTCCCCGGGTCGTATCGGGTCGCTGCCCCGGGTACCAGTGTCGGGTGACATCCCCAGCCCCAGGTCCCCGGGTCACGTGGGGTCCCCGGCCCGGGTCCCCGGGTTGCATCGGGACACCAGCGAAGGATCACCGGGTCCTGTCGGGTCCCCGGCCCGGGTCCCCTGGACAGGTCGTTACCCCGGCCCCGGGTCACCGGGACATGTCGCGCACCCGGCCTGGTTCCCAGGATCCGGTGACCACCCCGGCATCAGGACCCTGGGTCACGTGGGGACACCGGCCCCAGGTCAGCGGGTCACGTGGGGACCCCGGCCCCAGGTCACCTGGTCATGTCTGGTACCCAGCCTGGTTCCCAGGTTCCGATGACCACCCCGGCACCAGGACCCCGGGTCACGTGGGGACACCGGCCCCAGGTGACCGGGTCACGTGGGGACACCGGCCCCAGGTCACCGGGTCACGTGGGGACCCCGGACCCAGGTCAGCGGGTCATGTGGGGACACCGGCCCCAGTTCACCGGGTCAGGTCGGGTCCCTGGACCCAGGTCAGCGGGTCACGTGGGGACACCGGCCCCAGGTGACCGGGTCAGAGGGGACCCCGGACACAGGTCAGCGGGTCACGTGGGGACCCCGGACCCAGGTCAGCGGGTCACGTGGGGACACCGGCCCCAGTTCACTGGGTCAGGTCGGGACCCCGGACCCAGGTCAGCGGGTCATGTCACGTCCCATGCCCGGGTCCCCGGGTTGGATTTTTACCCAGGCCCCGGGTCACAGGGTCATGTCGGCTCAACGGCCTGGGTACAACGGTCTGGTGACCACCCCGACCCCAGGTCCCCGGGTCATGACGGGACACCGGACCAGGTCCCCGAGTCCGGTCGACACCACAGCCCCAGGTCCCCGGGTCAGGTCGGCACCCCGGAACCAGGTCACCGGGTCATGTCGGGACCCAGCCCGGGTCCCCGGGACGGGTTTTTACCCAAGCCCCAGATCACCGGGTCCTGTCGGGACCCCGGCCCAGGTCCCCTGGACAGGTCGTTACCCCGGCCCCGGGTCACGTCGGGTCGCTGTCCCGGGTACCAGTGTCAGGTGACCACCCCGGCCCCGGGAGACGGAGTCATACCGGTTCCCCGGCCCGGGTCCCCGGGTCAGGTGGTTACCCTGGCCCCAGGTCACCGGGTCAGGTCGGGACCCCGGACCCAGGTCAGTGGGTCACGTGGGGACACCGGCCCCAGGTCACCGGGTCATGACGGGACACCGGACCAGGTCCCCGAGTCCGGTCGACACCACAACCCCAGGTCACCGGGTCAGGTCGGCACCCCGGAACCAGGTCCCCGGGTCGTATCGGGTCGCTGCCCCGGGTACCAGTGTCGGGTGACATCCCCGGCCCCAGGTCCCCGGGTCACGTGGGGTCCCCGGCCCGGGTCCCCGGGTTGCATCGGGACACCAGCGAAGGATCACCGGGTCCTGTCGGGTCCCCGGCCCGGGTCCCCTGGACAGGTCGTTAACCCGGCCCCGGGTCACCGGGTCATGTCGCGCACCCGGCCTGGTTCCCAGGTTCCGGTGACCACCCCGGCATCAGGACCCTGGGTCACGTGGGGACACCGGCCCCAGGTCAGCGGGTCACGTGGGGACCCCGGACCCAGGTCACCTGGTCATGTCTGGTACCCAGCCTGGTTCCCAGGTTCCGATGACCACCCCGGCACCAGGACCCCGGGTCACGTGGGGACCCCGGCCCCAGGTGACCGGGTCACGTGGGGACACCGGCCCCAGGTGACCGGGTCACGTGGGGACCCCGGACCCAGGTCAGCGGGTCACGTGGGGACACCGGCCCCAGGTCACCGGGTCACGTGGGGACCCCGGACCCAGGTCAGCGGGTCACGTGGGGACACCGGCAGCAGGACCCCGGGTCACGTGGGGACCCCGGACCCAGGTCAGCGGGTCACGTGGGGACCCCGACAGCAGGACCCCGGGTCACGTGGGGACACCGGACCCAGGTCACCGGGTCACGTGGGGATCCCGGACCCAAGTCAGCGGGTCACGTGGGGACACCGGACCCAGGTCCCCGGGTCACGTGGGGACCCCGGACCCAGGTCAGCGGGTCACGTGGGGACCCCGGCAGCAGGACCCCGGGTCACGTGGGGACACCGGCCCCAGGTCACCGGGTCACGTGGGGACCCCGGACCCATGTCAGCGGGTCACGTGGGGACACCGGACCCAGGTCAGTGGGTCACGTGGGGACCCCGGCAGCAGGACCCCGGGTCACGTGGGGACACCGGACCCAGGTCAGCGGGTCACGTGGGGACTCCGGCACCAGGTCAGCGGGTCACGTGGGGACACCGGACCCAGGTCCCCGGGTCACGTGGGGACCCCGGACCCATGTCAGCGGGTCACGTGGGGACCCCGGCACCAGGACCCCGAGTCACGTGGGGACCCCGGCCCCAGGTCAGCGGGTCACGTGGGGACACCGGCCCCAGGTCAGCGGGTCACGTGGGGACCCCGGACCCATGTCAGCGGGTCACGTGGGGACCCCGGCACCAGGACCCCGGGTCACGTGGGGACCCCGGCCCCAGGTCAGCGGGTCACGTGGGGACCCCGGCACCAGGACCCCGAGTCACGTGGGGACCCCGGCCCCAGGTCAGCGGGTCACGTGGGGACACCGGACCCAGGTCCCCGGGTCACGTGGGGACACCGGACCCAGGTCAGCGGGTCACGTGGGGACCCCGGCACCAGGACCCCGGGTCACGTGGGGACCCCGGCCCCAGGTCAGCGGGTCACGTGGGGACCCCGGCACCAGGACCCCGAGTCACGTGGGGATCCCGGCCCCAGGTCAGCGGGTCACGTGGGGACACCGGCCCCACGTCAGCGGGTCACGTGTGGACCCCGGACCCATGTCAGCGGGTCACGTGGGGACACCGGACCCAGGTCAGTGGGTCACGTGGGGACACCGGACCCATGTCCCCGGGTCACATGGGGACACCGGACCCAGTACAGCGGGTCACGTGGGGACCCCGGCACCAGGACCCCGGGTCACGTGGGGACCCCGGCCCCAGGTCAGCGGGTCACGTGGGGACCCCGGCACCAGGACCCCGGGTCACGTGGGGACCCCGGCCCCAGGTGACCGGGTCACGTGGGGACACCGGCCCCAGGTCCCCGGGTCACGTGGGGACCCCGGCCCCAGGTCAGCGGGTCACGTGGGGACCCCGGCACCAGGACCCCGGGTCACGTGGGGACCCCGGCCCCAGGTCAGCGGGTCACGTGGGGACCCCGGACCCAGGTCACCTGGTCATGTCTGGTACCCAGCCTGGTTCCCAGGTTCCGATGACCACCCCGGCACCAGGTCCCCGGGTCACGTGGGGTCCCCGGCCCGGGTCCCCGGGTTGCATCGGGACACCAGCGAAGGATCACCGGGTCCTGTCGGGTCCCCGGCCCAGGTCCCCTGGACAGGTCGTTACCCCGGCCCCGGGTCACCGGGTCACGTCGGGTCGCTGTCCCGGGTACCAGTGTCAGGTGACCACCCCGGCCCCGGGAGACGGAGTCATACCGGGTCCCTGGCCCGGGTCCCCGGGTCAGGTGGTTACCCTGGCCCCAGGTCACCGGGTCAGGTCGGGACCCCGGACCCAGGTCCCCGGGTCGTATCGGGTCGCTGCCCCGGGTACCAGTGTCGGGTGACATCCCCGGCCCCAGGTCCCCGGGTCACGTGGGGTCCCCGGCCCGGGTCCCCGGGTTGCATCGGGACACCAGCGAAGGATCACCGGGTCCTGTCGGGTCCCCGGCCCGGGTCCCCTGGACAGGTCGTTAACCCGGCCCCGGGTCACCGGGTCATGTCGCGCACCCGGCCTGGTTCCCAGGTTCCGGTGACCACCCCGGCATCAGGACCCTGGGACACGTGGGGACACCGGCCCCAGGTCAGCGGGTCACGTGGGGACCCCGGACCCAGGTCACCTGGTCATGTCTGGTACCCAGCCTGGTTCCCAGGTTCCGATGACCACCCCGGCACCAGGACCCCGGGTTACGTGGGGACACCGGCCCCAGGTCAGCGGGTCACATGGGGACACCGGCCCCAGGTGACCGGGTCAGAGGGGACCCCGGACCCAGGTCAGCGGGTCACATGGGGACACCGGCCCCAGTTCACCGGGTCAGGTCGGGACCCCGGACCCAGGTCAGCGGGTCATGTCACGTCCCATGCCCGGGTCCCCGGGTTGGATTTTTACCCAGGCCCCGGGTCACAGGGTCATGTCGGCTCAACGGCCTGGGTACAACGGTCTGGTGACCACCCCGACCCCAGGTCCCCGGGTCATGACGGGACACCGGAGCAGGTCCCCGAGTCCGGTCGACACCACAGCCCCAGGTCCCCGGGTCAGGTCGGCACCCCGGAACCAGGTCACCGGATCATGTCGGGACCCAGCCCGGGTCCCCGGGATGGGTTTTTACCCAAGCCCCAGATCACCGGGTCCTGTCGGGTCCCCGGCCCAGGTCCCCTGGACAGGTCGTTACCCCGGCCCCGGGTCACCGGGTCATGTCAAGTCGCTGTCCCGGGTACCAGTGTCAGGTGACCACCCCGGCCCCGGGAGACGGAGTCATACCGGGTCCCCGGCCCGGGTCCCCGGATCAGGTGGTTACCCTGGCCCCAGGTCACCGGGTCAGGTCGGGACCCCGGACCCAGGTCCCCGGGTCGTATCGGGTCGCTGCCCCGGGTACCAGTGTCGGGTGACATCCCCAGCCCCAGGTCCCCGGGTCACGTGGGGTCCCCGGCCCGGGTCCCCGGGTTGCATCGGGACACCAGCGAAGGATCACCGGGTCCTGTCGGGTCCCCGGCCCGGGTCCCCTGGACAGGTCGTTAACCCGGCCCCGGGTCACCGGGTCATGTCGCGCACCCGGCCTGGTTCCCAGGTTCCGGTGACCACCCCGGCATCAGGACCCTGGGTCACGTGGGGACACCGGCCCCAGGTCAGCGGGTCACGTGGGGACCCCGGACCCAGGTCACCTGGTCATGTCTGGTACCCAGCCTGGTTCCCAGGTTCCGATGACCACCCCGGCACCAGGACCCCGGGTCACGTGGGGACCCCGGCCCCAGGTGACCGGGTCACGTGGGGACACCGGCCCCAGGTGACCGGGTCACGTGGGGACCCCGGACCCAGGTCAGCGGGTCACGTGGGGACACCGGCCCCAGGTCACCGGGTCACGTGGGGACCCCGGACCCAGGTCAGCGGGTCACGTGGGGACACCGGCAGCAGGACCCCGGGTCACGTGGGGACACCGGACCCAGGTCACCGGGTCACGTGGGGATCCCGGACCCAAGTCAGCGGGTCACGTGGGGACACCGGACCCAGGTCCCCGGGTCACGTGGGGACCCCGGACCCAGGTCAGCGGGTCACGTGGGGACCCCGGCAGCAGGACCCCGGGTCACGTGGGGACCCCGGCCCCAGGTCACCGGGTCACGTGGGGACCCCGGACCCATGTCAGCGGGTCACGTGGGGACACCGGACCCAGGTCAGCGGGTCACGTGGGGACCCCGGCAGCAGGACCCCGGGTCACGTGGGGACACCGGACCCAGGTCAGCGGGTCACGTGGGGACTCCGGCACCAGGTCAGCGGGTCACGTGGGGACACCGGACCCAGGTCCCCGGGTCACGTGGGGACCCCGGACCCAGGTCAGCGGGTCACGTGGGGACCCCGGCACCAGGACCCCGAGTCACGTGGGGACCCCGGCCCCAGGTCAGCGGGTCACGTGGGGACACCGGCCCCAGGTCAGCGGGTCACGTGGGGACCCCGGACCCATGTCAGCGGGTCACGTGGGGACCCCGGCACCAGGACCCCGGGTCACGTGGGGACCCCGGCCCCAGGTCACTGGGTCACGTGGGGACCCCGGCACCAGGACCCCGGGTCACGTGGGGACCCCGGCACCAGGTCAGCGGGTCACGTGGGGACACCGGACCCAGGTCCCCGGGTCACGTGGGGACACCGGACCCAGGTCAGCGGGTCACGTGGGGACCCCGGCACCAGGACCCCGGGTCACGTGGGGACCCCGGCCCCAGGTCAGCGGGTCACGTGGGGACCCCGGCACCAGGACCCCGAGTCACGTGGGGATCCCGGCCCCAGGTCAGCGGGTCACGTGGGGACACCGGCCCCACGTCAGCGGGTCACGTGGGGACCCCGGACCCATGTCAGCGGGTCACGTGGGGACACCGGACCCAGGTCAGTGGGTCACGTGGGGACACCGGACCCAGGTCCCCGGGTCACATGGGGACACCGGACCCAGGTCATCTGGTCACGTGGGGACCCCGGCACCAGGACCCCGGGTCACGTGGGGACCCCGGCCCCAGGTCACCGGGTCACGTGGGGACCCCGGCACCAGGACCCCGGGTCACGTGGGGACCCCGGCCCCAGGTCAGCGGGTCACGTGGGGACCCCGGACCCAGGTCACCTGGTCATGTCTGGTACCCAGCCTGGTTCCCAGGTTCCGATGACCACCCCGGCACCAGGTCCCCGGGTCACGTGGGGTCCCCGGCCCGGGTCCCCGGGTTGCATCGGGACACCAGCGAAGGATCACCGGGTCCTGTCGGGTCCCCGGCCCAGGTCCCCTGGACAGGTCGTTACCCCGGCCCCGGGTCACCGGGTCACGTCGGGTCGCTGTCCCGGGTACCAGTGTCAGGTGACCACCCCGGCCCCGGGAGACGGAGTCATACCGGGTCCCTGGCCCGGGTCCCCGGGTCAGGTGGTTACCCTGGCCCCAGGTCACCGGGTCAGGTCGGGACCCCGGACCCAGGTCCCCGGGTCGTATCGGGTCGCTGCCCCGGGTACCAGTGTCGGGTGACATCCCCGGCCCCAGGTCCCCGGGTCACGTGGGGTCCCCGGCCCGGGTCCCCGGGTTGCATCGGGACACCAGCGAAGGATCACCGGGTCCTGTCGGGTCCCCGGCCCGGGTCCCCTGGACAGGTCGTTAACCCGGCCCCGGGTCACCGGGTCATGTCGCGCACCCGGCCTGGTTCCCAGGTTCCGGTGACCACCCCGGCATCAGGACCCTGGGTCACGTGGGGACACCGGCCCCAGGTCAGCGGGTCACGTGGGGACCCCGGACCCAGGTCACCTGGTCATGTCTGGTACCCAGCCTGGTTCCCAGGTTCCGATGACCACCCCGGCACCAGGACCCCGGGTCACGTGGGGACCCCGGCCCCAGGTGACCGGGTCACGTGGGGACACCGGCCCCAGGTGACCGGGTCACGTGGGGACCCCGGACCCAGGTCAGCGGGTCACGTGGGGACACCGGCCCCAGGTCACCGGGTCACGTGGGGACCCCGGACCCAGGTCAGCGGGTCACGTGGGGACACCGGCAGCAGGACCCCGGGTCACGTGGGGACCCCGGCCCCAGGTCAGCGGGTCACGTGGGGACCCCGACAGCAGGACCCCGGGTCACGTGGGGACACCGGACCCAGGTCACCGGGTCACGTGGGGATCCCGGACCCAAGTCAGCGGGTCACGTGGGGACACCGGACCCAGGTCCCCGGGTCACGTGGGGACCCCGGACCCAGGTCAGCGGGTCACGTGGGGACCCCGGCAGCAGGACCCCGGGTCACGTGGGGACACCGGCCCCAGGTCACCGGGTCACGTGGGGACCCCGGACCCATGTCAGCGGGTCACGTGGGGACACCGGACCCAGGTCAGTGGGTCACGTGGGGACCCCGGCAGCAGGACCCCGGGTCACGTGGGGACACCGGACCCAGGTCAGCGGGTCACGTGGGGACTCCGGCACCAGGTCAGCGGGTCACGTGGGGACACCGGACCCAGGTCCCCGGGTCACGTGGGGACCCCGGACCCATGTCAGCGGGTCACGTGGGGACCCCGGCACCAGGACCCCGAGTCACGTGGGGACCCCGGCCCCAGGTCAGCGGGTCACGTGGGGACACCGGCCCCAGGTCAGCGGGTCACGTGGGGACCCCGGACCCATGTTAGCGGGTCACGTGGGGACCCCGGCACCAGGACCCCGGGTCACGTGGGGACCCCGGCCCCAGGTCAGCGGGTCACGTGGGGACCCCGGCACCAGGACCCCGAGTCACGTGGGGACCCCGGCCCCAGGTCAGCGGGTCACGTGGGGACACCGGACCCAGGTCCCCGGGTCACGTGGGGACACCGGACCCAGGTCAGCGGGTCACGTGGGGACCCCGGCACCAGGACCCCGGGTCACGTGGGGACCCCGGCCCCAGGTCAGCGGGTCACGTGGGGACCCCGGCACCAGGACCCCGAGTCACGTGGGGATCCCGGCCCCAGGTCAGCGGGTCACGTGGGGACACCGGCCCCACGTCAGCGGGTCACGTGTGGACCCCGGACCCATGTCAGCGGGTCACGTGGGGACACCGGACCCAGGTCAGTGGGTCACGTGGGGACACCGGACCCATGTCCCCGGGTCACATGGGGACACCGGACCCAGTACAGCGGGTCACGTGGGGACCCCGGCACCAGGACCCCGGGTCACGTGGGGACCCCGGCCCCAGGTCAGCGGGTCACGTGGGGACCCCGGCACCAGGACCCCGGGTCACGTGGGGACCCCGGCCCCAGGTGACCGGGTCACGTGGGGACACCGGCCCCAGGTCCCCGGGTCACGTGGGGACCCCGGCCCCAGGTCAGCGGGTCACGTGGGGACCCCGGCACCAGGACCCCGGGTCACGTGGGGACCCCGGCCCCAGGTCAGCGGGTCACGTGGGGACCCCGGACCCAGGTCACCTGGTCATGTCTGGTACCCAGCCTGGTTCCCAGGTTCCGATGACCACCCCGGCACCAGGTCCCCGGGTCACGTGGGGTCCCCGGCCCGGGTCCCCGGGTTGCATCGGGACACCAGCGAAGGATCACCGGGTCCTGTCGGGTCCCCGGCCCAGGTCCCCTGGACAGGTCGTTACCCCGGCCCCGGGTCACCGGGTCACGTCGGGTCGCTGTCCCGGGTACCAGTGTCAGGTGACCACCCCGGCCCCGGGAGACGGAGTCATACCGGGTCCCTGGCCCGGGTCCCCGGGTCAGGTGGTTACCCTGGCCCCAGGTCACCGGGTCAGGTCGGGACCCCGGACCCAGGTCCCCGGGTCGTATCGGGTCGCTGCCCCGGGTACCAGTGTCGGGTGACATCCCCGGCCCCAGGTCCCCGGGTCACGTGGGGTCCCCGGCCCGGGTCCCCGGGTTGCATCGGGACACCAGCGAAGGATCACCGGGTCCTGTCGGGTCCCCGGCCCGGGTCCCCTGGACAGGTCGTTAACCCGGCCCCGGGTCACCGGGTCATGTCGCGCACCCGGCCTGGTTCCCAGGTTCCGGTGACCACCCCGGCATCAGGACCCTGGGACACGTGGGGACACCGGCCCCAGGTCAGCGGGTCACGTGGGGACCCCGGACCCAGGTCACCTGGTCATGTCTGGTACCCAGCCTGGTTCCCAGGTTCCGATGACCACCCCGGCACCAGGACCCCGGGTCACGTGGGGACACCGGCCCCAGGTCAGCGGGTCACGTGGGGACACCGGCCCCAGGTGACCGGGTCAGAGGGGACCCCGGACCCAGGTCAGCGGGTCACATGGGGACCCCGGACACAGGTCACCGGGTCACGTGGGGACACCGGCCCCAGTTCACCGGGTCAGGTCGGGACCCCGGACCCAGGTCAGCGGGTCATGTCACGTCCCATGCCCGGGTCCCCGGGTTGGATTTTTACCCAGGCCCCGGGTCACAGGGTCATGTCGGCTCAACGGCCTGGGTACAACGGTCTGGTGACCACCCCGACCCCAGGTCCCCGGGTCATGACGGGACACCGGACCAGGTCCCCGAGTCCGGTCGACACCACAGCCCCAGGTCCCCGGGTCAGGTCGGCACCCCGGAACCAGGTCACCGGATCATGTCGGGACCCAGCCCGGGTCCCCGGGATGGGTTTTTACCCAAGCCCCAGATCACCGGGTCCTGTCGGGTCCCCGGCCCAGGTCCCCTGGACAGGTCGTTACCCCGGCCCCGGGTCACCGGGTCATGTCAAGTCGCTGTCCCGGGTACCAGTGTCAGGTGACCACCCCGGCCCCGGGAGACGGAGTCATACCGGGTCCCCGGCCCGGGTCCCCGGATCAGGTGGTTACCCTGGCCCCAGGTCACCGGGTCAGGTCGGGACCCCGGACCCAGGTCCCCGGGTCGTATCGGGTCGCTGCCCCGGGTACCAGTGTCGGGTGACATCCCCAGCCCCAGGTCCCCGGGTCACGTGGGGTCCCCGGCCCGGGTCCCCGGGTTGCATCGGGACACCAGCGAAGGATCACCGGGTCCTGTCGGGTCCCCGGCCCGGGTCCCCTGGACAGGTCGTTAACCCGGCCCCGGGTCACCGGGTCATGTCGCGCACCCGGCCTCGTTCCCAGGTTCCGGTGACCACCCCGGCATCAGGACCCTGGGTCACGTGGGGACACCGGCCCCAGGTCAGCGGGTCACGTGGGGACCCCGGCCCCAGGTCACCTGGTCATGTCTGGTACCCAGCCTGGTTCCCAGGTTCCGATGACCACCCCGGCACCAGGACCCCGGGTCACGTGGGGACCCCGGCACCAGGACCCCGGGTCACGTGGGGACCCCGGACCCAGGTCAGCGGGTCACGTGGGGACACCGGACCCAGGTCAGCGGGTCACGTGGGGACCCCGGCACCAGGACCCCGGGTCACGTGGGGACCCCGGCCCCAGGTCAGCGGGTCACGTGGGGACACCGGCCCCAGGTCAGCGGGTCACGTGGGGACCCCGGACCCAGGTCAGCGGGTCACGTGGGGACCCCGGACCCAGGTCCCCGGGTCACGTGGGGACCCCGGCCCCAGGTCAGCGGGTCACGTGGGGACCCCGGCACCAGGACCCCGGGTCACGTGGGGACCCCGGCCCCAGGTCAGCGGGTCACGTGGGGACCCCGGCACCAGGACCCCGGGTCACGTGGGGACCCCGGCCCCAGGTGACCGGGTCACGTGGGGACACCGGCCCCAGGTCAGCGGGTCACGTGGGGACCCCGGACCCAGGTCAGCGGGTCACGTGGGGACCCCGGACCCAGGTCCCCGGGTCACGTGGGGACCCCGGCCCCAGGTCAGCGGGTCACGTGGGGACCCCGGCACCAGGACCCCGGGTCACGTGGGGACCCCGGACCCAGGTCAGCGGGTCACGTGGGGACCCCGGACCCAGGTCACCTGGTCATGTCTGGTACCCAGCCTGGTTCCCAGGTTCCGATGACCACCCCGGCACCAGGACCCCTGGTCACGTGGGGACACCGGCCCCAGGTCACCGGGTCACGTGGGGACCCCGGACCCAGGTCAGCGGGTCACGTGGGGACACCGGCCCCAGTTCACCGGGTCAGGTCGGGACCCCGGACCCAGGTCAGCGGGTCATGTCACGTCCCATGCCCGGGTCCCCGGGTTGGATTTTTACCCAGGCCCCGGGTCACAGGGTCATGTCGGCTCAACGGCCTGGGTACAACGGTCTGGTGACCACCCCGACCCCAGGTCCCCGGGTCATGACGGGACACCGGACCAGGTCCCCGAGTCCGGTCGACACCACAGCCCCAGGTCCCCGGGTCAGGTCGGCACCCCGGAACCAGGTCACCGGATCATGTCGGGACCCAGCCCGGGTCCCCGGGATGGGTTTTTACCCAAGCCCCAGATCACCGGGTCCTGTCGGGTCCCCGGCCCAGGTCCCCTGGACAGGTCGTTACCCCGGCCCCGGGTCACCGGGTCATGTCAAGTCGCTGTCCCGGGTACCAGTGTCAGGTGACCACCCCGGCCCCGGGAGACGGAGTCATACCGGGTCCCCGGCCCGGGTCCCCGGATCAGGTGGTTACCCTGGCCCCAGGTCACCGGGTCAGGTCGGGACCCCGGACCCAGGTCCCCGGGTCGTATCGGGTCGCTGCCCCGGGTACCAGTGTCGGGTGACATCCCCAGCCCCAGGTCCCCGGGTCACGTGGGGTCCCCGGCCCGGGTCCCCGGGTTGCATCGGGACACCAGCGAAGGATCACCGGGTCCTGTCGGGTCCCCGGCCCGGGTCCCCTGGACAGGTCGTTAACCCGGCCCCGGGTCACCGGGTCATGTCGCGCACCCGGCCTGGTTCCCAGGTTCCGGTGACCACCCCGGCATCAGGACCCTGGGTCACGTGGGGACACCGGCCCCAGGTCAGCGGGTCACGTGGGGACCCCGGACCCAGGTCACCTGGTCATGTCTGGTACCCAGCCTGGTTCCCAGGTTCCGATGACCACCCCGGCACCAGGACCCCGGGTCACGTGGGGACCCCGGCCCCAGGTGACCGGGTCACGTGGGGACACCGGCCCCAGGTGACCGGGTCACGTGGGGACCCCGGACCCAGGTCAGCGGGTCACGTGGGGACACCGGCCCCAGGTCACCGGGTCACGTGGGGACCCCGGACCCAGGTCAGCGGGTCACGTGGGGACACCGGCAGCAGGACCCCGGGTCACGTGGGGACCCCGGACCCAGGTCAGCGGGTCACGTGGGGACCCCGGCAGCAGGACCCCGGGTCACGTGGGGACACCGGACCCAGGTCACCGGGTCACGTGGGGATCCCGGACCCAGGTCAGCGGGTCACGTGGGGACACCGGACCCAGGTCCCCGGGTCACGTGGGGACCCCGGACCCAGGTCAGCGGGTCACGTGGGGACCCCGGCAGCAGGACCCCGGGTCACGTGGGGACACCGGCCCCAGGTCACCGGGTCACGTGGGGACCCCGGACCCATGTCAGCGGGTCACGTGGGGACACCGGACCCAGGTCAGCGGGTCACGTGGGGACCCCGGCAGCAGGTCCCCGGGTCACGTGGGGACACCGGACCCAGGTCAGCGGGTCACGTGGGGACTCCGGCACCAGGTCAGCGGGTCACGTGGGGACACCGGACCCAGGTCCCCGGGTCACGTGGGGACCCCGGACCCATGTCAGCGGGTCACGTGGGGACCCCGGCACCAGGACCCCGAGTCACGTGGGGACCCCGGCCCCAGGTCAGCGGGTCACGTGGGGACACCGGCCCCAGGTCAGCGGGTCACGTGGGGACCCCGGACCCATGTCAGCGGGTCACGTGGGGACCCCGGCACCAGGACCCCGGGTCACGTGGGGACCCCGGCCCCAGGTCAGCGGGTCACGTGGGGACCCCGGCACCAGGACCCCGGGTCACGTGGGGACCCCGGCCCCAGGTCAGCGGGTCACGTGGGGACACCGGACCCAAGTCCCCGGGTCACGTGGGGACACCGGACCCAGGTCAGCGGGTCACGTGGGGACCCCGGCACCAGGACCCCGGGTCACGTGGGGACCCCGGCCCCAGGTCAGCGGGTCACGTGGGGACCCCGGCACCAGGACCCCGAGTCACGTGGGGATCCCGGCCCCAGGTCAGCGGGTCACGTGGGGACACCGTACCCAGGTCCCCGGGTCACGTGGGGACCCCGGACCCATGTCAGCGGGTCACGTGGGGACACCGGACCCAGGTCAGTGGGTCACGTGGGGACACCGGACCCAGGTCCCCGGGTCACATGGGGACACCGGACCCAGGTCATCGGGTCACGTGGGGACCCCGGCACCAGGACCCCGGGTCACGTGGGGACCCCGGCCCCAGGTCAGCGGGTCACGTGGGGACCCCGGCACCAGGACCCCGGGTCACGTGGGGACCCCGGCCCCAGGTGACCGGGTCACGTGGGGACCCCGGCCCCAGGTCCCCGGGTCACGTGGGGACCCCGGCCCCAGGTCAGCGGGTCACGTGGGGACCCCGGCACCAGGACCCCGGGTCACGTGGGGACCCCGGCCCCAGGTCAGCGGGTCACGTGGGGACACCGGCCCCAGGTCCCCGGGTCACGTGGGGACCCCGGCCCCAGGTCAGCGGGTCACGTGGGGACCCCGGCACCAGGACCCCGAGTCACGTGGGGACCCCGGCCCCAGGTCAGCGGGTCACGTGGGGACCCCGGACCCAGGTCACCTGGTCATGTCTGGTACCCAGCCTGGTTCCCAGGTTCCGATGACCACCCCGGCACCAGGTCCCCGGGTCACGTGGGGTCCCCGGCCCGGGTCCCCAGGTTGCATCGGGACACCAGCGAAGGATCACCGGGTCCTGTCGGGTCCCCGGCCCAGGTCCCCTGGACAGGTCGTTACCCCGGCCCCGGGTCACCGGGTCACGTCGGGTCGCTGTCCCGGGTACCAGTGTCAGGTGACCACCCCGGCCCCGGGAGACGGAGTCATACCGGGTCCCTGGCCCGGGTCCCCGGGTCAGGTGGTTACCCTGGCCCCAGGTCACCGGGTCAGGTCGGGACCCCGGACCCAGGTCCCCGGGTCGTATCGGGTCGCTGCCCCGGGTACCAGTGTCGGGTGACATCCCCGGCCCCAGGTCCCCGGGTCACGTGGGGTCCCCGGCCCGGGTCCCCGGGTTGCATCGGGACACCAGCGAAGGATCACCGGGTCCTGTCGGGTCCCCGGCCCGGGTCCCCTGGACAGGTCGTTAACCCGGCCCCGGGTTACCGGGTCATGTCGCGCACCCGGCCTGGTTCCCAGGTTCCGGTGACCACCCCGGCATCAGGACCCTGGGTCACGTGGGGACACCGGCCCCAGGTCAGCGGGTCACGTGGGTACCCCGGACCCAGGTCACCTGGTCATGTCTGGTACCCAGCCTGGTTCCCAGGTTCCGATGACCACCCCGGCACCAGGACCCCGGGTTACGTGGGGACACCGGCCCCAGGTCAGCGGGTCACGTGGGGACACCGGCCCCAGGTGACCGGGTCAGAGGGGACCCCGGACCCAGGTCAGCGGGTCACATGGGGACACCGGCCCCAGGTCAGCGGGTCACGTGGGGACCCCGGACCCAGGTCAGCGGGTCACGTGGGGACACCGGCCCCAGTTCACCGGGTCAGGTCGGGACCCCGGACCCAGGTCAGCGGGTCATGTCACGTCCCATGCCCGGGTCCCCGGGTTGGATTTTTACCCAGGCCCCGGGTCACAGGGTCATGTCGGCTCAACGGCCTGGGTACAACGGTCTGGTGACCACCCCGACCCCAGGTCCCCGGGTCATGACGGGACACCGGAGCAGGTCCCCGAGTCCGGTCGACACCACAGCCCCAGGTCCCCGGGTCAGGTCGGCACCCCGGAACCAGGTCACCGGATCATGTCGGGACCCAGCCCGGGTCCCCGGGATGGGTTTTTACCCAAGCCCCAGATCACCGGGTCCTGTCGGGTCCCCGGCCCAGGTCCCCTGGACAGGTCGTTACCCCGGCCCCGGGTCACCGGGTCATGTCAAGTCGCTGTCCCGGGTACCAGTGTCAGGTGACCACCCCGGCCCCGGGAGACGGAGTCATACCGGGTCCCCGGCCCGGGTCCCCGGATCAGGTGGTTACCCTGGCCCCAGGTCACCGGGTCAGGTCGGGACCCCGGACCCAGGTCCCCGGGTCGTATCGGGTCGCTGCCCCGGGTACCAGTGTCGGGTGACATCCCCAGCCCCAGGTCCCCGGGTCACGTGGGGTCCCCGGCCCGGGTCCCCGGGTTGCATCGGGACACCAGCGAAGGATCACCGGGTCCTGTCGGGTCCCCGGCCCGGGTCCCCTGGACAGGTCGTTAACCCGGCCCCGGGTCACCGGGTCATGTCGCGCACCCGGCCTGGTTCCCAGGTTCCGGTGACCACCCCGGCATCAGGACCCTGGGTCACGTGGGGACACCGGCCCCAGGTCAGCGGGTCACGTGGGGACCCCGGACCCAGGTCACCTGGTCATGTCTGGTACCCAGCCTGGTTCCCAGGTTCCGATGACCACCCCGGCACCAGGACCCCGGGTCACGTGGGGACCCCGGCCCCAGGTGACCGGGTCACGTGGGGACACCGGCCCCAGGTGACCGGGTCACGTGGGGACCCCGGACCCAGGTCAGCGGGTCACGTGGGGACACCGGCCCCAGGTCACCGGGTCACGTGGGGACCCCGGACCCAGGTCAGCGGGTCACGTGGGGACACCGGCAGCAGGACCCCGGGTCACGTGGGGACCCCGGACCCAGGTCAGCGGGTCACGTGGGGACCCCGGCAGCAGGACCCCGGGTCACGTGGGGACACCGGACCCAGGTCACCGGGTCACGTGGGGATCCCGGACCCAAGTCAGCGGGTCACGTGGGGACACCGGACCCAGGTCCCCGGGTCACGTGGGGACCCCGGACCCAGGTCAGCGGGTCACGTGGGGACCCCGGCAGCAGGACCCCGGGTCACGTGGGGACCCCGGCCCCAGGTCACCGGGTCACGTGGGGACCCCGGACCCATGTCAGCGGGTCACGTGGGGACACCGGACCCAGGTCAGCGGGTCACGTGGGGACCCCGGCAGCAGGACCCCGGGTCACGTGGGGACACCGGACCCAGGTCAGCGGGTCACGTGGGGACTCCGGCACCAGGTCAGCGGGTCACGTGGGGACACCGGACCCAGGTCCCCGGGTCACGTGGGGACCCCGGACCCAGGTCAGCGGGTCACGTGGGGACCCCGGCACCAGGACCCCGAGTCACGTGGGGACCCCGGCCCCAGGTCAGCGGGTCACGTGGGGACACCGGCCCCAGGTCAGCGGGTCACGTGGGGACCCCGGACCCATGTCAGCGGGTCACGTGGGGACCCCGGCACCAGGACCCCGGGTCACGTGGGGACCCCGGCCCCAGGTCACTGGGTCACGTGGGGACCCCGGCACCAGGACCCCGGGTCACGTGGGGACCCCGGCACCAGGTCAGCGGGTCACGTGGGGACACCGGACCCAGGTCCCCGGGTCACGTGGGGACACCGGACCCAGGTCAGCGGGTCACGTGGGGACCCCGGCACCAGGACCCCGGGTCACGTGGGGACCCCGGCCCCAGGTCAGCGGGTCACGTGGGGACCCCGGCACCAGGACCCCGAGTCACGTGGGGATCCCGGCCCCAGGTCAGCGGGTCACGTGGGGACACCGGCCCCACGTCAGCGGGTCACGTGGGGACCCCGGACCCATGTCAGCGGGTCACGTGGGGACACCGGACCCAGGTCAGTGGGTCACGTGGGGACACCGGACCCAGGTCCCCGGGTCACATGGGGACACCGGACCCAGGTCATCGGGTCACATGGGGACCCCGGCACCAGGACCCCGGGTCACGTGGGGACCCCGGCCCCAGGTCACCGGGTCACGTGGGGACCCCGGCACCAGGACCCCGGGTCACGTGGGGACCCCGGCCCCAGGTCAGCGGGTCACGTGGGGACCCCGGACCCAGGTCACCTGGTCATGTCTGGTACCCAGCCTGGTTCCCAGGTTCCGATGACCACCCCGGCACCAGGTCCCCGGGTCACGTGGGGTCCCCGGCCCGGGTCCCCGGGTTGCATCGGGACACCAGCGAAGGATCACCGGGTCCTGTCGGGTCCCCGGCCCAGGTCCCCTGGACAGGTCGTTACCCCGGCCCCGGGTCACCGGGTCACGTCGGGTCGCTGTCCCGGGTACCAGTGTCAGGTGACCACCCCGGCCCCGGGAGACGGAGTCATACCGGGTCCCTGGCCCGGGTCCCCGGGTCAGGTGGTTACCCTGGCCCCAGGTCACCGGGTCAGGTCGGGACCCCGGACCCAGGTCCCCGGGTCGTATCGGGTCGCTGCCCCGGGTACCAGTGTCGGGTGACATCCCCGGCCCCAGGTCCCCGGGTCACGTGGGGTCCCCGGCCCGGGTCCCCGGGTTGCATCGGGACACCAGCGAAGGATCACCGGGTCCTGTCGGGTCCCCGGCCCGGGTCCCCTGGACAGGTCGTTAACCCGGCCCCGGGTCACCGGGTCATGTCGCGCACCCGGCCTGGTTCCCAGGTTCCGGTGACCACCCCGGCATCAGGACCCTGGGTCACGTGGGGACACCGGCCCCAGGTCAGCGGGTCACGTGGGGACCCCGGACCCAGGTCACCTGGTCATGTCTGGTACCCAGCCTGGTTCCCAGGTTCCGATGACCACCCCGGCACCAGGACCCCGGGTCACGTGGGGACCCCGGCCCCAGGTGACCGGGTCACGTGGGGACACCGGCCCCAGGTGACCGGGTCACGTGGGGACCCCGGACCCAGGTCAGCGGGTCACGTGGGGACACCGGCCCCAGGTCACCGGGTCACGTGGGGACCCCGGACCCAGGTCAGCGGGTCACGTGGGGACACCGGCAGCAGGACCCCGGGTCACGTGGGGACCCCGGCCCCAGGTCAGCGGGTCACGTGGGGACCCCGGCAGCAGGACCCCGGGTCACGTGGGGACACCGGACCCAGGTCACCGGGTCACGTGGGGATCCCGGACCCAAGTCAGCGGGTCACGTGGGGACACCGGACCCAGGTCCCCGGGTCACGTGGGGACCCCGGACCCAGGTCAGCGGGTCACGTGGGGACCCCGGCAGCAGGACCCCGGGTCACGTGGGGACACCGGCCCCAGGTCACCGGGTCACGTGGGGACCCCGGACCCATGTCAGCGGGTCACGTGGGGACACCGGACCCAGGTCAGTGGGTCACGTGGGGACCCCGGCAGCAGGACCCCGGGTCACGTGGGGACACCGGACCCAGGTCAGCGGGTCACGTGGGGACTCCGGCACCAGGTCAGCGGGTCACGTGGGGACACCGGACCCAGGTCCCCGGGTCACGTGGGGACCCCGGACCCATGTCAGCGGGTCACGTGGGGACCCCGGCACCAGGACCCCGAGTCACGTGGGGACCCCGGCCCCAGGTCAGCGGGTCACGTGGGGACACCGGCCCCAGGTCAGCGGGTCACGTGGGGACCCCGGACCCATGTCAGCGGGTCACGTGGGGACCCCGGCACCAGGACCCCGGGTCACGTGGGGACCCCGGCCCCAGGTCAGCGGGTCACGTGGGGACCCCGGCACCAGGACCCCGAGTCACGTGGGGACCCCGGCCCCAGGTCAGCGGGTCACGTGGGGACACCGGACCCAGGTCCCCGGGTCACGTGGGGACACCGGACCCAGGTCAGCGGGTCACGTGGGGACCCCGGCACCAGGACCCCGGGTCACGTGGGGACCCCGGCCCCAGGTCAGCGGGTCACGTGGGGACCCCGGCACCAGGACCCCGAGTCACGTGGGGATCCCGGCCCCAGGTCAGCGGGTCACGTGGGGACACCGGCCCCACGTCAGCGGGTCACGTGTGGACCCCGGACCCATGTCAGCGGGTCACGTGGGGACACCGGACCCAGGTCAGTGGGTCACGTGGGGACACCGGACCCATGTCCCCGGGTCACATGGGGACACCGGACCCAGTACAGCGGGTCACGTGGGGACCCCGGCACCAGGACCCCGGGTCACGTGGGGACCCCGGCCCCAGGTCAGCGGGTCACGTGGGGACCCCGGCACCAGGACCCCGGGTCACGTGGGGACCCCGGCCCCAGGTGACCGGGTCACGTGGGGACACCGGCCCCAGGTCCCCGGGTCACGTGGGGACCCCGGCCCCAGGTCAGCGGGTCACGTGGGGACCCCGGCACCAGGACCCCGGGTCACGTGGGGACCCCGGCCCCAGGTCAGCGGGTCACGTGGGGACCCCGGACCCAGGTCACCTGGTCATGTCTGGTACCCAGCCTGGTTCCCAGGTTCCGATGACCACCCCGGCACCAGGTCCCCGGGTCACGTGGGGTCCCCGGCCCGGGTCCCCGGGTTGCATCGGGACACCAGCGAAGGATCACCGGGTCCTGTCGGGTCCCCGGCCCAGGTCCCCTGGACAGGTCGTTACCCCGGCCCCGGGTCACCGGGTCACGTCGGGTCGCTGTCCCGGGTACCAGTGTCAGGTGACCACCCCGGCCCCGGGAGACGGAGTCATACCGGGTCCCTGGCCCGGGTCCCCGGGTCAGGTGGTTACCCTGGCCCCAGGTCACCGGGTCAGGTCGGGACCCCGGACCCAGGTCCCCGGGTCGTATCGGGTCGCTGCCCCGGGTACCAGTGTCGGGTGACATCCCCGGCCCCAGGTCCCCGGGTCACGTGGGGTCCCCGGCCCGGGTCCCCGGGTTGCATCGGGACACCAGCGAAGGATCACCGGGTCCTGTCGGGTCCCCGGCCCGGGTCCCCTGGACAGGTCGTTAACCCGGCCCCGGGTCACCGGGTCATGTCGCGCACCCGGCCTGGTTCCCAGGTTCCGGTGACCACCCCGGCATCAGGACCCTGGGACACGTGGGGACACCGGCCCCAGGTCAGCGGGTCACGTGGGGACCCCGGACCCAGGTCACCTGGTCATGTCTGGTACCCAGCCTGGTTCCCAGGTTCCGATGACCACCCCGGCACCAGGACCCCGGGTCACGTGGGGACACCGGCCCCAGGTGACCGGGTCAGAGGGGACCCCGGACCCAGGTCAGCGGGTCACATGGGGACCCCGGACACAGGTCACCGGGTCACGTGGGGACCCCGGACCCAGGTCAGCGGGTCACGTGGGGACACCGGCCCCAGTTCACCGGGTCAGGTCGGGACCCCGGACCCAGGTCAGCGGGTCATGTCACGTCCCATGCCCGGGTCCCCGGGTTGGATTTTTACCCAGGCCCCGGGTCACAGGGTCATGTCGGCTCAACGGCCTGGGTACAACGGTCTGGTGACCACCCCGACCCCAGGTCCCCGGGTCATGACGGGACACCGGACCAGGTCCCCGAGTCCGGTCGACACCACAGCCCCAGGTCCCCGGGTCAGGTCGGCACCCCGGAACCAGGTCACCGGGTCATGTCGGGACCCAGCCCGGGTCCCCGGGACGGGTTTTTACCCAAGCCCCAGATCACCGGGTCCTGTCGGGACCCCGGCCCAGGTCCCCTGGACAGGTCGTTACCCCGGCCCCGGGTCACCGGGTCATGTCAAGTCGCTGTCCCGGGTACCAGTGTCAGGTGACCACCCCGGCCCCGGGAGACGGAGTCATACCGGTTCCCTGGCCCGGGTCCCCGGGTCAGGTGGTTACCCTGGCCCCAGGTCACCGGGTCAGGTCGGGACCCCGGACCCAGGTCCCCGGGTCGTATCGGGTCGCTGCCCCGGGTACCAGTGTCGGGTGACATCCCCAGCCCCAGGTCCCCGGGTCACGTGGGGTCCCCGGCCCGGGTCCCCGGGTTGCATCGGGACACCAGCGAAGGATCACCGGGTCCTGTCGGGTCCCCGGCCCGGGTCCCCTGGACAGGTCGTTAACCCGGCCCCGGGTCACCGGGTCATGTCGCGCACCCGGCCTGGTTCCCAGGTTCCGGTGACCACCCCGGCATCAGGACCCTGGGTCACGTGGGGACACCGGCCCCAGGTCAGCGGGTCACGTGGGGACCCCGGCCCCAGGTCACCTGGTCATGTCTGGTACCCAGCCTAGTTCCCAGGTTCCGATGACCACCCTGGCACCAGGACCCCGGGTCACGTGGGGACACCGGCCCCAGGTCAGCGGGTCACGTGGGGACACCGGCCCCAGGTGACCGGGTCAGAGGGGACCCCGGACCCAGGTCAGCGGGTCACGTGGGGACACCGGCCCCAGGTCACCGGGTCACGTGGGGACACCGGCACCAGGACCCCGGGTCACGTGGGGACCCCGGCAGCAGGACCCCGGGTCACGTGGGGACACCGGACCCAGGTCACCGGGTCACGTGGGGATCCCGGACCCAAGTCAGCGGGTCACGTGGGGACACCGGACCCAGGTCCCCGGGTCACGTGGGGACCCCGGACCCAGGTCAGCGGGTCATGTGGGGACCCCGGCAGCAGGACCCCGGGTCACGTGGGGACACGGGCCCCAGGTCACCGGGTCACGTGGGGACCCCGGACCCATGTCAGCGGGTCACGTGGGGACACCGGACCCAGGTCAGCGGGTCACGTGGGGACCCCGGCAGCAGGACCCCGGGTCACGTGGGGACACCGGACCCAGGTCAGCGGGTCACGTGGGGACACCGGACCCAGGTCAGCGGGTCACGTGGGGACTCCGGCACCAGGACCCCGGGTCACGTGGGGACACCGGACCCAGGTCCCCGGGTCACGTGGGGACCCCGGACCCATGTCAGCGGGTCACGTGGGGACCCCGGCCCCAGGTCAGCGGGTCACGTGGGGACACCGGCCCCAGGTCAGCGGGTCACGTGGGGACACCGGCACCAGGACCCCGAGTCACGTGGGGACCCCGGCCCCAGGTCAGCGGGTCACGTGGGGACACCGGACCCAGGTCCCCGGGTCACGTGGGGACACCGGACCCAGGTCAGCGGGTCACGTGGGGACCCCGGCACCAGGACCCCGGGTCACGTGGGGACCCCGGCCCCAGGTCAGCGGGTCACGTGGGGACCCCGGCACCAGGACCCCGAGTCACGTGGGGACCCCGGCCCCAGGTCAGCGGGTCACGTGGGGACACCGGCCCCAGGTCAGCGGGTCACGTGGGGACCCCGGACCCATGTCAGCGGGTCACATGGGGACACCGGACCCAGGTCAGTGGGTCACGTGGGGACACCGGACCCAGGTCCCCGGGTCACATGGGGACACCGGACCCAGGTCATCGGGTCACGTGGGGACCCCGGCACCAGGACCCCGGGTCACGTGGGGACCCCGGCCCCAGGTCAGCGGGTCACGTGGGGACCCCGGCACCAGGACCCCGGGTCACGTGGGGACCCCGGCCCCAGGTGACCGGGTCACGTGGGGACACCGGCCCCAGGTCAGCGGGTCACGTGGGGACCCCGGCCCCAGGTCAGCGGGTCACGTGGGGACCCCGGCATCAGGACCCCGGGTCACGTGGGGACCCCGGCCCCAGGTCAGCGGGTCACGTGGGGACCCCGGACCCAGGTCACCTGGTCATGTCTGGTACCCAGCCTGGTTCCCAGGTTCCGATGACCACCCCGGCACCAGGTCCCCGGGTCACGTGGGGTCCCCGGCCCGGGTCCCCGGGTTGCATCGGGACACCAGCGAAGGATCACCGGGTCCTGTCGGGTCCCCGGCCCAGGTCCCCTGGACAGGTCGTTACCCCGGCCCCGGGTCACCGGGTCACGTCGGGTCGCTGTCCCGGGTACCAGTGTCAGGTGACCACCCCGGCCCCGGGAGACGGAGTCATACCGGGTCCCTGGCCCGGGTCCCCGGGTCAGGTGGTTACCCTGGCCCCAGGTCACCGGGTCAGGTCGGGACCCCGGACCCAGGTCCCCGGGTCGTATCGGGTCGCTGCCCCGGGTACCAGTGTCGGGTGACATCCCCGGCCCCAGGTCCCCGGGTCACGTGGTGTCCCCGGCCCGGGTTGCATCGGGACACCAGCGAAGGATCACCGGGTCCTGTCGGGTCCCCGGCCCGGGTCCCCTGGACAGGTCGTTAACCCGGCCCCGGGTCACCGGGTCATGTCGCGCACCCGGCCTGGTTCCCAGGTTCCGGTGACGACCCCGGCACCAGGACCCCGGGTCACGTGGGGACCCCGGCCCCAGGTCCCCGGGTCACGTGGGGACCCCGGCCCCAGGTCAGCGGGTCACGTGGGGACCCCGGACCCAGGACCCCGGGTCACGTGGGGACCCCGGCCCCAGGTCAGCGGGTCACGTGGGGACCCCGGACCCAGGTCACCTGGTCATGTCTGGTACCCAGCCTGGTTCCCAGGTTCCGATGACCACCCCGGCACCAGGACCCCGGGTCACGTGGGGACACCGGCCCCAGGTGACCGGGTCACGTGGGGACACCGGCCCCAGGTCAGCGGGTCACTTGGGGACCCCGGACCCAGGTCAGCGGGTCACGTGGGGACACCGGCTCCAGTTCACCGGGTCAGGTCGGGACCCCGGACCCAGGTCGGGTCATGTCACGTCCCATGCCCGGGTCCCCGGGTTGGATTTTTACCCAGGCCCCGGGTCACAGGGTCATGTCGGCTCAACGGCCTGGGTACAACGGTCTGGTGACCACCCCGACCCCAGGTCCCCGGGTCATGACGGGACACCGGACCAGGTCCCCGAGTCCGGTCGACACCACAGCCCCAGGTCCCCGGGTCAGGTCGGCACCCCGGAACCAGGTCACCGGGTCATGTCGGGACCCAGCCCGGGTCCCCGGGACGGGTTTTTACCCAAGCCCCAGATCACCGGGTCCTGTCGGGACCCCGGCCCAGGTCCCCTGGACAGGTCGTTACCCCGGCCCCGGGTCACCGGTTCACGTCGGGTCGCTGTCCCGGGTACCAGTGTCAGGTGACCACCCCGGCCCCGGGAGACGGAGTCATACCGGTTCCCCGGCCCGGGTCCCCGGGTCAGGTGGTTACCCTGGCCTCAGGTCACCGGGTCAGGTCGGGACCCCGGACCCAGGTCCCCGGGTCGTATCGGGTCGCTGCCCCGGGTACCAGTGTCGGGTGACATCCCCGGCCCCAGGTCCCCGGGTCACGTGGGGTCCCCGGCCTGGGTCCCCGAGTTGCATCGGGACACCAGCGAAGGATCACCGGGTCCTGTCGGGTCCCCGGCCCGGGTCCCCTGGACAGGTCGTTAACCCGGCCCCGGGTCACCGGGACATGTCGCGCACCCGGCCTGGTTCCCAGGTTCCGGTGACCACCCCGGCACCAGGACCCCGGGTCACGTGGGGACCCCGGCCCCAGGTCAGCGGGTCACGTGGGGACCCCGGACCCATGTCAGCGGGTCACGTGGGGACACCGGACCCAGGTCCCCGGGTCACGTGGGGACACCGGACCCAGGTCAGCGGGTCACGTGGGGACCCCGGCACCAGGACCCCGGGTCACGTGGGGACCCCGGCCCCAGGTCAGTGGGTCACGTGGGGACACCGGCCCCAGGTCAGCGGGTCACGTGGGGACCCCGGACCCATGTCAGCGGGTCACGTGGGGACACCGTACCCAGGTCCCCGGGTCACGTGGGGACACCGGACCCAGGTCAGCGGGTCACGTGGGGACCCCGGCACCAGGACCCCGGGTCACGTGGGGACCCCGGCCCCAGGTCAGCGGGTCACGTGGGGACACCGGCCCCAGGTCAGCGGGTCACGTGGGGACCCCGGACCCAGGTCAGTGGGTCACGTGGGGACACCAGACCCAGGTCCCCGGGTCACGTGGGGACACCGGACCCAGTTCAGCGGGTCACGTGGGGACCCCGGCACCAGGACCCCGGGTCACGTGGGGACCCCGGCCCCAGGTCAGCGGGTCACGTGGGGACCCCGGCACCAGGACCCCGGGTCACGAGGGGACCCCGGCCCCAGGTCAGCGGGTCACGTGTGGACACCGGCCCCAGGTCAGCGGGTCACGTGGGGACCCCGGACCCAGGTCAGCGGGTCACGTGGGGACACCAGCCCCAGGTCCCCGGGTCACGTGGGGACACCGGCCCCAGGTGACCGGGTCACGTGGGGACACCGGCCCCAGGTCACCGGGTCACGTGGGGACCCCGGACCCAGGTCAGCGGGTCACGTGGGGACAGCGGCCCCAGTTCACCGGGTCAGGTCGGGACCCCGGACCCAGGTCAGCGGGTCATGTCACGTCCCATGCCCGGGTCCCCGGCTTGGATTTTTACCCAGGCCCCGGGTCACAGGGTCATGTCGGCTCAACGGCCTGGGTACAACGGTCTGGTGACCACCCCGACCCTAGGTCCCAGGGTCATGACGGGACACCGGACCAGGTCCCCGAGTCCGGTCGACACCACAGCCCCAGGTCCCCGGGTCAGGTCGGCACCCCGGAACCAGGTCACCGGGTCATGTCGGGACCCAGCCCGGGTCCCCGGGACGGGTTTTTACCCAAGCCCCAGATCACCGGGTCCTGTCGGGACCCCGGCCCAGGTCCCCTGGACAGGTCGTTACCCCGGCCCCGGGTCACCGGGTCATGTCGGGTCGCTGTCCCTGGTACCAGTGTTAGGTGACCACCCCGGCCCCGGGAGACGGAGTCATACCGGGTCCACGGCCCGGGTCCCCGGATCAGGTGGTTACCCTGGCCTCAGGTCACCGGGTCAGGTCGGGACCCCGGACCCAGGTCCCCGGGTCGTATCGGGTCGCTGCCCCGGGTACCAGTGTCGGGTGACATCCCCGGCCCCAGGTCCCCGGGTCACGTGGGGACACCGGACCCAGGTCACCTGGTCATGTCTGGTACCCAGCCTGATTCCCAGGTTCCGATGACCACCCCGGCACCAGGACCCCGGGTCACGTGGGGACCCCGGCCCCAGGTCAGCGGGTCACGTGGGGACCCCAGCACCAGGACCCCGGGTCACGTGGGGACCCCGGCCCCAGGTCAGCGGGTCACGTGGGGACCCCGGACCCATGTCAGCGGGTCACGTGGGGACACCGTCCACAGGTGACCGGGTCACGTGGGGACACCGGCCCCTAGGTCACCGGGTTACGTGGGGACCCCGGACCTAGGTCAGCGGGTCACGTGGGGACACCGGCAGCAGGACCCCGGGTCACGTGGGGACCCCGGACCCAGGTCAGCGGGTCACGTGGGGACCCCGGCAGCAGGACCCCGGGTCACGTGGGGACACCGGAGCCAGGTCAGCGGGTCACGTGGGGACACCGGACCCAGGTCAGCGGGTCACGTGGGGACTCCGGCACCAGGACCCCGGGTCACGTGGGGACACCGGACACAGGTCCCCGGGTCACGTGGGGATCCCGGACCCAGGTCAGCGGGTCAGGTGGGGACCCCGGCACCAGGACCCCGGGTCACGTGGGGACCCCGGCCCCAGGTCAGCGGGTCACGTGGGGACCCCGGCACCAGGACCCCGGGTCACGTGGGGACCCCGGCCCCAGGTCAGCGGGTCACGTGGGGACCCCGGACCCAGGTCACCGGGTCACTTGGGGACCCCGGACCCAGGTCAGCGGGTCACGTGGGGACACCGGCTCCAGGTCACCGGGTCAGGTCGGGACCCCGGACCCAGGTCGGGTCATGTCACGTCCCATGCCCGGGTCCCCGGGTTGGATTTTTACCCAGGCCCCGGGTCACAGGGCCATGTCGGCTCAACGGCCTGGGTACAACGGTCTGGTGACCACCCCGACCCCAGATCACCGGGTCCTGTCGGGACCCCGGTCCAGGTCCCCTGTATAGGTCGTTAGCCCTGCCCCGGGTCACGTCGGGTCGCTGTCCCGGGTACCAGTGTCAGGTGACCACCCCGCCCCCGGGAGACGGAGTCATACCGGTTCCCCGGCCCGGGTCCCCGGATCAGGTGGTTACCCTGGCCCCAGGTCACCGGGTCATGACGGGACACCGGACCAGGTCCCCGAGTCCGGTCGACACCACAGCCCCAGGTCACCGGGTCAGGTCGGCACCCCGGAACCAGGTCACCGGGTCATGTCGGGACCCAGCCCGGGTCCCCGGGACGGGTTTTTACCCAAGCCCCAGATCACCGGGTCCTGTCGGGTCCCCGGCCCAGGTCCCCTGGACAGGTCGTTACCCCGGCCCCGGGTCACCGGGTCATGTCAAGTCGCTGTCCCGGGTACCAGTGTCAGGTGACCACCCCGGCCCCGGGAGACGGAGTCATACCGGTTCCCCGGCCCGGGTCCCCGGATCAGGTGGTTACCCTGGCCCCAGGTCACCGGGTCAGGTCGGGACCCCGGACCCAGGTCCCCGGGTCGTATCGGGTCGCTGCCCCGGGTACCAGTGTCGGGTGACATCCCCAGCCCCAGGTCCCCGGGTCACGTGGGGTCCCCGGCCCGGGTCCCCGGGTTGCATCGGGACACCAGCGAAGGATCACCGGGTCCTGTCGGGTCCCCGGCCCGGGTCCCCTGGACAGGTCGTTACCCCGGCCCCGGGTCACCGGGACATGTCGCGCACCCGGCCTGGTTCCCAGGATCCGGTGACCACCCCGGCATCAGGACCCTGGGTCACGTGGGGACACCGGCCCCAGGTCAGCGGGTCACGTGGGGACCCCGGCCCCAGGTCACCTGGTCATGTCTGGTACCCAGCCTGGTTCCCAGGTTCCGATGACCACCCCGGCACCAGGACCCCGGGTCACGTGGGGACACCGGCCCCAGGTGACCGGGTCACGTGGGGACACCGGCCCCAGGTCACCGGGTCACGTGGGGACCCCGGACCCAGGTCAGCGGGTCATGTGGGGACACCGGCCCCAGTTCACCGGGTCAGGTCGGGTCCCTGGACCCAGGTCAGCGGGTCACGTGGGGACACCGGCCCCAGGTGACCGGGTCAGAGGGGACCCCGGACACAGGTCAGCGGGTCACGTGGGGACCCCGGACCCAGGTCAGCGGGTCACGTGGGGACACCGGCCCCAGTTCACTGGGTCAGGTCGGGACCCCGGACCCAGGTCAGCGGGTCATGTCACGTCCCATGCCCGGGTCCCCGGGTTGGATTTTTACCCAGGCCCCGGGTCACAGGGTCATGTCGGCTCAACGGCCTGGGTACAACGGTCTGGTGACCACCCCGACCCCAGGTCCCCGGGTCATGACGGGACACCGGACCAGGTCCCCGAGTCCGGTCGACACCACAGCCCCAGGTCCCCGGGTCAGGTCGGCACCCCGGAACCAGGTCACCGGGTCATGTCGGGACCCAGCCCGGGTCCCCGGGACGGGTTTTTACCCAAGCCCCAGATCACCGGGTCCTGTCGGGACCCCGGCCCAGGTCCCCTGGACAGGTCGTTACCCCGGCCCCGGGTCACGTCGGGTCGCTGTCCCGGGTACCAGTGTCAGGTGACCACCCCGGCCCCGGGAGACGGAGTCATACCGGTTCCCCGGCCCGGGTCCCCGGGTCAGGTGGTTACCCTGGCCCCAGGTCACCGGGTCAGGTCGGGACCCCGGACCCAGGTCAGTGGGTCACGTGGGGACACCGGCCCCAGGTCACCGGGTCATGACGGGACACCGGACCAGGTCCCCGAGTCCGGTCGACACCACAACCCCAGGTCACCGGGTCAGGTCGGCACCCCGGAACCAGGTCACCGGGTCATGTCGGGACCCAGCCCGGGTCCCCGGGACGGGTTTTTACCCAAGCCCCAGATCACCGGGTCCTGTCGGGTCCCCGGCCCAGGTCCCCTGGACAGGTCGTTACCCCGGCCCCGGGTCACCGGGTCATGTCAAGTCGCTGTCCCGGGTACCAGTGTCAGGTGACCACCCCGGCCCCGGGAGACGGAGTCATACCGGGTCCCCGGCCCGGGTCCCCGGATCAGGTGGTTACCCTGGCCCCAGGTCACCGGGTCAGGTCGGGACCCCGGACCCAGGTCCCCGGGTCGTATCGGGTCGCTGCCCCGGGTACCAGTGTCGGGTGACATCCCCAGCCCCAGGTCCCCGGGTCACGTGGGGTCCCCGGCCCGGGTCCCCGGGTTGCATCGGGACACCAGCGAAGGATCACCGGGTCCTGTCGGGTCCCCGGCCCGGGTCCCCTGGACAGGTCGTTAACCCGGCCCCGGGTCATGTCGCGCACCCGGCCTGGTTCCCAGGTTCCGGTGACCACCCGGGCATCAGGACCCTGGGTCACGTGGTTACCCCGGCCCCAGGTCAGCGGGTCACGTGGGGACCCCGGACCCAGGTCACCTGGTCATGTCTGGTACCCAGCCTGGTTCCCAGGTTCCGATGACCACCCCGGCACCAGGACCCCGGGTCACGTGGGGACACTGGCCCCAGGTCAGCGGGTCACGTGGGGACACCGGCCCCAGGTCACCGGGTCAGAGGGGACCCCGGACCCAGGTCAGCGGGTCACGTGGGGACACCGGCCCCAGTTCACCGGGTCAGGTCGGGTCCCCGGACCCAGGTCAGCGGGTCATGTCACGTCCCATGCCCGGGTCCCCGGGTTGGATTTTTACCCAGGCCCCGGATCACAGGGTCATGTCGGGTCAACGGCCTGGGTACAACGGTCTGGTGACCACCCCGACCCCAGGTCCCCGGGTCATGACGGGACACCGGACCAGGTCCCCGAGTCCGGTCGACACCACAGCCCCAGGTCCCCGGGTCAGGTCGGCACCCCGGAACCAGATCACCGGGTCCTGTCGGGACCCCGGCCCAGGTCCCCTGGACAGGTCGTTACCCCGGCCCCGGGTCACCGGGACATGTCGCGCACCCGGCCTGGTTCCCAGGTTCCGATGACCACCCCGGCATCAGGACCCTGGGTCACGTGGGGACACCGGCCCCAGGTCAGCGGGTCACGTGGGGACCCCGGACCCAGGTCACCTGGTCATGTCTGGTACCCAGCCTGCTTCCCAGGTTCCGATGACCACCCCGGCACCAGGACCCCGGGTCACGTGGGGACCCCGGCCCCAGGTGACCAGGTCACGTGGGGACACCGGCCCCAGGTGACCAGGTCACGTGGGGACCCCGGACCCAGGTCAGCGGGTGACGTGGGGACACCGGCCCCAGGTCACCGGGTCACGTGGGGACGTTGGACCCAGGTCAGCGGGTCACGTGGAGACACCGGCCCCAGTTCACCGGGTCAGTTCAGGACTCCGGACCCAGGTCAGCGGGTCATGTCACGTCCCATGCCCGGGTCCCCGGGTTGGATTTTTACCCAGGCCCCGGGTCACAGGGTCATGTCGGCTCAACGGCCTGGGTACAACGGTCTGGTGACCACCCCGACCCCAGATCACCGGGTCCTGTCGTGTCCCCGGCCCAGGTCCCCTGTACAGGTCGTTACCCCTGCCCCGGGTCACGTCGGGTTGCTGTCCCGGGTACCAGTGTCAGGTGACCACCCCGGCCCCGGGAGACGGAGTCATACCGGGTCCCGGGCCCGGGTCCCCGGGTCAGGTGGTTACCCTGGCCTCAGGTCACCGGGTCAGGTCGGGACCCCGGACCCAGGTCCCCGGGTCGTATCGGGTCGCTGCCCCGGGTACCAGTGTCGGGTGACATCCCCGGCCCCAGGTCCCCGGGTCACGTGGGGACCCCGGACCCAGGTCACCTGGTCATGTCTGGTACCCAGCCTGATTCCCAGGTTCCGATGACCACCCCGGCACCAGGACCCCGGGTCACGTGGGGACACCGGCCACAGGTGACCGGGTCACGTGGGGATACCGGCCCCAGGTCACCGGGTTACGTGGGGACCCCGGACCCAGGTCAGCGGGTCACGTGGGGACACCGGCAGCAGGACCCCGGGTCACGTGGGGACACCGGACCCAGGTCAGCGGGTCACGTGGGGACCCCGGCAGCAGGACCCCGGGTCACGTGGGGACACCGGACCCAGGTCAGCGGGTCACGTGGGGATCCCGGACCCAAGTCAGCGGGTCACGTGGGGACACCGGACCCAGGTCCCCGGGTCACGTGGGGACCCCGGACCCAGGTCAGCGGGTCACGTGGGGACCCCGGCAGCAGGACCCCGGGTGTCGTGGGGACACCGGCCCCAGGTCACCGGGTCACGTGGGTACACCGGACCCATGTCAGCGGGTCACGTGGGGACACCGGACCCAGGTCAGCGGGTCACGTGGGGACACCGGCAGCAGGACCCCGGGTCACGTGGGGACACCGGACCCAGGTCAGCGGGTCACGTGGGGACACCGGACCCAGGTCAGCGGGTCACGTGGGGACTCCGGCACCAGCACCCCGGGTCACGTGGGGACACCGGACCCAGGTCCCCGGGTCACGTGGGGACACCGGACCCAGGTCAGCGGGTCACGTGGGGACCCCGGCACCAGGACCCCGGGTCACGTGGGGACCCCGGCCCCAGGTCAGCGGGTCACGTGGGGACCCCGGCACCAGGACCCCGGGTCACGTGGGGACCCCGGACCCAGGTCAGCGGGTCACGTGGGGACACCGGCCCCAGGTCAGCGGGTCACGTGGGGACCCCGGACCCATGTCAGTGGGTCACGTGGGGACACCGGACCCAGGTCAGTGGGTCACGTGGGGACACCGGACCCAGGTCCCCGGGTCACGTGGGGACACCGGCCCCAGGTCAGCGGGTCACGTGGGGACCCCGGCACCAGGACCCCGGGTCACGTGGGGACCCCGGCCCCAGGTCAGCGGGTCACGTGGGGACCCCGGACCCAGGTCACCTGGTCATGTCTGGTACCCAGCCTGGTTCCCAGGTTCCGATGACCACCCCGGCACCAGGACCCCGGGTCACGTGGGGATCCCGGCCCCAGGTGACCGGGTCACGTGGGGACACCGGCCCCAGGTCACCGGGTCACTTGGGGACCCCGGACCCAGGTCAGCGGGTCACGTGGGGACACCGGCCCCAGGTCCCCGGGTCATGACGGGACACCTGACCAGGTCCCCGAGTCCGGTCGACACCACAGCCCCAGGTCACCGGGTCAGGTCGGCACCCCGGAACCAGGTCACCGGGTCATGTCGGGACCCAGCCCGGGTCCCCGGGACGGGTTTTTACCCAAGCCCCAGATCACCGGGTCCTGTCGGGTCCCCGGCCCAGGTCCCCTGGACAGGTCGTTACCCCGGCCCCGGGTCACCGGGTCATGTCATGTCGCTGTCCCGGGTACCAGTGTCAGGTGACCACCCCGGCCCCGGGAGACGGAGTCATACCGGTTCCCCGGCCCGGGTCCCCGGGTCAGGTGGTTACCCTGGCCCCAGGTCACCGGGTCAGGTCGGGACCCCGGACCCAGGTCCCCGGGTCGTATCGGGTCGCTGCCCCGGGTACCAGTGTCGGGTGACATCCCCGGCCCCAGGTCCCCGGGTCACGTGGGGTCCCCGGCCCGGGTCCCCGGGTTGCATCGGGACACCAGCGAAGGATCACCGGGTCCTGTCGGGTCCCCGGCCCAGGTCCCCTGGACATGTCTGGTACCCAGCCTGGTTCGTTAACCCGGCCCCGGGTCACCGGGTCATGTCGCGCACCCGGCCTGGTTCCCAGGTTCCGGTGACCACCCCGGCATCAGGACCCTGGGTCACGTGGGGACACCGGCCCCAGGTCAGCGGGTCACGTGGGGACCCCGGACCCAGGTCACCTGGTCATGTCTGGTACCCAGCCTGGTTCCCAGGTTCCGATGACCACCCCGGCACCAGGACCCTGGGTCACGTGGGGACACCGGCCCCAGGTGACCGGGTCAGAGGGGACCCCGGACCCAGGTCAGCGGGTCACGTGGGGACCCCGGACACAGGTCACCGGGTCACGTGGGGACCCCGGACCCAGGTCAGCGGGTCACGTGGGGACACCGGCCCCAGTTCACCGGGTCAGGTCGGGTCCCCGGACCCAGGTCAGCGGGTCATGTCACGTCCCATGCCCGGGTCCCCGGGTTGGATTTTTACCCTGGCCCCGGGTCACAGGGTCATGTCGGGTCAACGGCCTGGGTACAACGGTCTGGTGACCACCCCGACCCCAGGTCCCCGGGTCATGACGGGACACCGGACCAGGTCCCCGAGTCCGGTCGACACCACAGCCCCAGGTCCCCGGGTCAGGTCGGCACCCCGGAACCAGGTCACCGGGTCATGTCGGGACCCAGCCCGGGTCCCCGGGACGGGTTTTTACCCAAGCCCCAGATCACCGGGTCCTGTCGGGTCCCCGGCCCAGGTCCCCTGGACAGGTCGTTACCCCGGCCCCGGGTCACCGGGTCATGTCAAGTCGCTGTCCCGGGTACCAGTGTCAGGTGACCACCCCGGCCCCGGGAGACGGAGTCATACCGGGTCCCCGGCCCGGGTCCCCGGATCAGGTGGTTACCCTGGCCCCAGGTCACCGGGTCAGGTCGGGACCCCGGACCCAGGTCCCCGGGTCGTATCGGGTCGCTGCCCCGGGTACCAGTGTCGGGTGACATCCCCAGCCCCAGGTCCCCGGGTCACGTGGGGTCCCCGGCCCGGGTCCCCGGGTTGCATCGGGACACCAGCGAAGGATCACCGGGTCCTGTCGGGTCCCCGGCCCGGGTCCCCTGGACAGGTCGTTAACCCGGCCCCGGGTCACCGGGTCATGTCGCGCACCCGGCCTCATTCCCAGGTTCCGGTGACCACCCCGGCATCAGGACCCCGGGTCACGTGGGGACACCGGCCCCAGGTCAGCGGGTCACGTGGGGACCCCGGCCCCAGGTCACCTGGTCATGTCTGGTACCCAGCCTGGTTCCCAGGTTCCGATGACCACCCCGGCACCAGGACCCCGGGTCACGTGGGGACACCGGCCCCAGGTGACCGGGTCACGTGGGGACACCGGCCCCAGGTCAGCGGGTCACGTGGGGACCCCGGACCCAGGTCAGCGGGTCACGTGGGGACACCGGCCCCAGGTCACCGGGTCACGTGGGGACCCCGGACCCAGGTCAGCGGGTCACGTGGGGACACCGGCCCCAGTTCTCCGGGTCAGGTCGGGACCCCGGACCCAGGTCAGCGGGTCATGTCACGTCCCATGCCCGGGTCCCCGGGTTGGAGTTTTACCCAGGCCCCGGGTCACAGGGTCATGTCGGGTCAACGGCCTGGGTACAACGGTCTGGTGACCACCCCGACCCCAGGTCCCCGGGTCATGACGGGACACCGGACCAGGTCCCCGAGTCCGGTCGACACCACAGCCCCAGGTCCCCGGGTCAGGTCGGCACCCCGGAACCAGGTCACCGGGTCATGTCGGGACCCAGCCCGGGTCCCCGGGACGGGTTTTTACCCAAGCCCCAGATCACCGGGTCCTGTCGGGACCCCGGCCCAGGTCCCCTGGACAGGTCGTTACCCCGGCCCCGGGTCACCGGGTCACGTCGGGTCGCTGTCCCAGGTACCAGTGTCAGGTGACCACCTTGGCCCCGGGAGACGGAGTCATACCGGTTCCCCGGCCCGGGTCCCCGGGTCAGGTGGTTACCCTGGCCCCAGGTCACCGGGTCAGGTCGGGACCCCGGACCCAGGTCCCCGGGTCGTATCGGGTCGCTGCCCCGGGTACCAGTGTCGGGTGACATCCCCAGCCCCAGGTCCCCGGGTCACGTGGGGTCCCCGGCCCGGTCCCCGGGTTGCATCGGGACACCAGCGAAGGATCACCGGGTCCTGTCGGGTCCCCGGCCCGGGTCCCCTGGACAGGTCGTTAACCCGGCCCCGGGTCACCGGGTCATGTCGCGCACCCGGCCTGGTTCCCAGGTTCCGGTGACCACCCCGGCATCAGGACCCTGGGTCACGTGGGGACACCGGCCCCAGGTCAGCGGGTCACGTGGGGACCCCGGCCCCAGGTCACCTGGTCATGTCTGGTACCCAGCCTGGTTCCCAGGTTCCGATGACCACCCCGGCACCAGGACCCCGGGTCACGTGGGGACACCGGCCCCAGGTGACCGGGTCACGTGGGGACACCGGCCCCAGGTCACCGGGTCACGTGGGGACCCCGGACCCAGGTCAGCGGGTCACGTGGGGACCCCGGCAGCAGGACCCCGGGTCACGTGGGGACCCCGGCCCCAGGTCACCGGGTCACGTGGGGACCCCGGACCCATGTCAGCGGGTCACGTGGGGACACCGGACCCAGGTCACCTGGTCATGTCTGGTACCCAGCCTGGTTCCCAGGTTCCGATGACCACCCCGGCACCAGGACCCCGGGTCACGTGGGGACACCGGCCCCAGGTGACCGGGTCACGTGGGGACACCGGACCCAGGTCCCCGGGTCACGTGGGGACCCCGGACCCAGGTCAGCGGGTCACGTGGGGACCCCGGCAGCAGGACCCCGGGTCACGTGGGGACACCGGCCCCAGGTCAGCGGGTCACGTGGGGACCCCGGACCCATGTCAGCGGGTCACGTGGGGACACCGGACCCAGGTCAGCGGGTCACGTGGGGACCCCGGCAGCAGGACCCCGGGTCACGTGGGGACACCGGACCCAGGTCAGCGGGTCACGTGGGGACACCGAACCCAGGTCAGCGGGTCACGTGGGGACTCCGGCACCAGGACCCCGGGTCATGTGGGTACACCGGACCCAGGTCCCCGGGTCACGTGGGGACACCGGCCCCAGGTCAGCGGGTCACGTGGGGACCCCGGCACCAGGACCCCGGGTCACGTGGGGACCCCGGCCCCAGGTCAGCGGGTCACGTGGGGACCCCGGCACCAGGACCCCGAGTCACGTGGGGACCCCGGCCCCAGGTCAGCGGGTCACGTGGGGACCCCGGCACCAGGACCCCGAGTCACGTGGGGACCCCGGCCCCAGGTCAGCAGGTCACGTGGGGACACCGGCCCCAGGTCAGCGGGTCACGTGGGGACCCCGGACCCAGGTCAGCGGGTCACGTGGGGACACCAGCCCCAGGTCCCCGGGTCACGTGGGGACCCCGGCCCCAGGTCAGCGGGTCACGTGGGGACCTCGGCACCAGGACCCCGGGTCACGTGGGGACCCCGGCCCCAGGTCAGCGGGTCACGTGGGGACCCCGGACCCAGGTCACCTGGTCATGTCTGGTACCCAGCCTGGTTCCCAGGTTCCGATGACCACCCCGCTACCAGGTCCCCGGGTCACGTGGGGTCCCCGGCCCGGGTCCCCGGGTTGCATCGGGACACCATCGAAGGATCACCGGGTCCTGTCGGGTCCCCGGCCCGGGTCCCCTGGATAGGTCGTTAACCCGGCCCCGGGTCACCGGGTCATGTCGCGCACCCGGCCTGGTTCCCAGGTTCTGGTGACCACCCCGGCATCAGGACCCTGGGTCACGTGGGGACACCGGCCCCAGGTCAGCGGGTCACGTGGGGACACCGGCCCCAGGTCACCTGGTCATGTCTGGTACCCAGCCTGGTTCCCAGGTTCCAATGACCACCCCGGCACCAGGACCCCGGGTCACGTGGGGACACCGGCCCCAGGTGACCGGGTCACGTGGGGACACCGGCCCCAGGTGACCGGGTCAGAGGGGACCCCGGACCCAGGTCAGCGGGTCACGTGGGGACACCGGCCCCAGGTCACCGGGTCACGTGGGGACCCCGGACCCAGGTCAGCGGGTCACGTGGGGACACCGGCCCCAGTTCACCGGGTCAGGTCGGGTCCCTGGACCCAGGTCAGCGGGTCATGTCACGTCCCATGCCCGGGTCCCCGGGTTGGATTTTTACCCAGGCCCCGGGTCACAGGGTCATGTCGGCTCAACGGCCTGGGTACAACGGTCTGGTGACCACCCCGACCCCAGGTCCCCGGGTCATGACGGGACACCGGACCAGGTCCCCGAGTCCGGTCGACACCACAGCCCCAGGTCCCCGGGTCAGGTCGGCACCCCGGAACCAGGTCACCGGGTCATGTCGGGACCCAGCCCGGGTCCCCGGGACGGGTTTTTACCCAAGCCCCAGATCACCGGGTCCTGTCGGGACCCCGGCCCAGGTCCCCTGGACAGGTCGTTACCCCGGCCCCGGGTCACCGGGTCACGTCGGGTCGCTGTCCCGGGTACCAGTGTCAGGTGACCACCCCGGCCCCGGGAGACGGAGTCATACCGGTTCCCCGGCCCGGGTCCCCGGGTCAGGTGGTTACCCTGGCCCCAGGTCACCGGGTCAGGTCGGGACCCCGGACCCAGGTCAGCGGGTCACGTGGGGACACCGGCCCCAGGTCACCGGGTCATGACGGGACACCGGACCAGGTCCCCGAGTCCGGTCGACACCACAGCCCCAGGTCACCGGGTCAGGTCGGCACCCCGGAACCAGGTCACCGGGTCATGTCGGGACCCAGCCCGGGTCCCCGGGACGGGTTTTTACCCAAGCCCCAGATCACCGGGTCCTGTCGGGTCCCCGGCCCAGGTCCCCTGGACAGGTCGTTACCCCGGCCCCGGGTCACCGGGTCATGTCAAGTCGCTGTCCCGGGTACCAGTGTCAGGTGACCACCCCGGCCCCGGGAGACGGAGTCATACCGGGTCCCCGGCCCGGGTCCCCGGATCAGGTGGTTACCCTGGCCCCAGGTCACCGGGTCAGGTCGGGACCCCGGACCCAGGTCCCCGGGTCGTATCGGGTCGCTGCCCCGGGTACCAGTGTCGGGTGACATCCCCAGCCCCAGGTCCCTGGGTCACGTGGGGTCCCCGGCCCGGGTCCCCGGGTTGCATCGGGACACCAGCGAAGGATCACCGGGTCCTGTCGGGTCCCCGGCCCGGGTCCCCTGGACAGGTCGTTAACCCGGCCCCGGGTCACCGGGTCATGTCGCGCACCCGGCCTGGTTCCCAGGTTCCGATGACCACCCCGGCACCAGGACCCCGGGTCACGTGGGGACACCGGCCCCAGGTGACCGGGTCACGTGGGGACACCGGCCCCAGGTCACCGGGTCACGTGGGGACCCCGGACCCAGGTCAGCGGGTCACGTGGGGACACCGGCAGAAGGACCCCGGGTCACGTGGGGACCCCGGACCCAGGTCAGCGGGTCACGTGGGGACCCCGGCAGTAGGACCCCGGGTCACGTGGGGACACCGGACCCAGGTCACCGGGTCACGTGGGGATCCCGGACCCAAGTCAGCGGGTCACGTGGGGACACCGGACCCAGGTCCCCGGGTCACGTGGGGACCCCGGACCCAGGTCAGCGGGTCACGTGGGGACCCCGGCAGCAGGACCCCGGGTCACGTGGGGACACTGGCCCCAGGTGACCGGGTCACGTGGGGACCCCGGACCCAGGTCAGCGGGTCACGTGGGGACACCGGACCCAGGTCAGCGGGTCACATGGGGACCCCGGCAGCAGGACCCCGGGTCACGTGGGGACACCGGACCCAGGTCAGCGGGTCACGTGGGGACACCGTACCCAGGTCACTGGGTCACGTGGGGACTCCGGCACCAGGACCCCGGGTCACGTGGTGACCCCGGACCCAGGTCAGCGGGTCACGTGGGGACACCGGCTCCAGGTCACCGGGTCAGGTCGGGACCCCGGACCCAGGTCGGGTCATGTCACGTCCCATGCCCGGGTCCCCGGGTTGGATTTTTACCCAGGCCCCGGGTCACAGGGTCATGTCGGCTCAACGGCCTGGGTACAACGGTCTGGTGACCACCCCGACCCCAGGTCCCCGGGTCATGACGGGACACCGGACCAGGTCCCCGAGTCCGGTCGACACCACAGCCCCAGGTCCCCGGGTCAGGTCGGCACCCCGGAACCAGGTCACCGGGTCATGTCGGGACCCCGGCCCAGGTCCCCTGGACAGGTCGTTACCCCTGCCCCGGGTCACGTCGGGTCGCTGTCCCGGGTACCAGTGTCAGGTGACCACCCCGGCCCCGGGAGACGGAGTCATACCGGTTCCCCGGCCCGGGTCCCCGGGTCAGGTGGTTACCCTGGCCCCAGGTCACCGGGTCAGGTCGGGACCCCGGACCCAGGTCAGTGGGTCACGTGGGGACACCGGCCCCAGGTCACCGGGTCATGACGGGACACCGGACCAGGTCCCCGAGTCCGGTCGACACCACAGCCCCAGGTCACCGGGTCAGGTCGGGACCCCGGACCCAGGTCCCCGGGTCGTATCGGGTCGCTGCCCCGGGTACCAGTGTCGGGTGACATCCCCAGCCCCAGGTCCCCGGGTCACGTGGGGTCCCCGGCCCGGGTCCCCGGGTTGCATCGGGACACCAGCGAAGGATCACCGGGTCCTGTCGGGTCCCCGGCCCGGGTCCCCTGGACAGGTCGTTAACCCGGCCCCGGGTCACCGGGTCATGTCGCGCACCCGGCCTGGTTCCCAGGTTCCGGTGACCACCCCGGCATCAGGACCCCGGGTCACGTGGGGACCCCGGCCCCAGGTCAGCGGGTCACGTGGGGACCCCGGCCCCAGGTCACCTGGTCATGTCTGGTACCCAGCCTGGTTCCCAGGTTCCGATGACCACCCCGGCACCAGGACCCCGGGTCACGTGGGGACACCGGCCCCAGGTGACCGGGTCACGTGGGGACACCGGCCCCAGGTCAGCGGGTCACGTGGGGACACCGGCAGCAGGACCCCGGGTCACGTGGGGACCCCGGACCCAGGTCAGCGGGTCACGTGGGGACCCCGGACCCAGGTCAGCGGGTCACGTGGGGACACCGGACCCATTTCACTGGGTCACGTGGGGATCCCGGACCCAAGTCAGCGGGTCACGTGGGGACACCGGACCCAGGTCCCGGGGTCACGTGGGGACCCCGGACCCAGGTCAGCGGGTCACGTGGGGACCCCGGCAGCAGGACCCTGGGTCACGTGGGGACACCGGCCCCAGGTCAGTCACCGGGTCACGTAGGGACCCCGGACCCATGTCAGCGGGTCACGTGGGGACTCCGGCACCAGGACCCCGGGTCACGTGGGGACACCGGACCCAGGTCAGCGGGTCACGTGGGGACCCCGGCACCAGGACCCCGGGTCACGTGGGGACCCCGGCCCCAGGTCAGCGGGTCACGTGGGGACCCCGGCACCAGGACCCCGAGTCACGTGGGGACCCTGGCCCCAGGTCAGCGGGTCACGTGGGGACACCGGCCCCAGGTCAGCGGGTCACGTGGGGACCCCGAACCCATGTCAGCGGTTCACGTGGGGACACCGGACCCAGGTCAGTGGGTCACGTGGGGCCACCGGCCCCAGGTCCCCGGGTCACATGGGGACACCGGACCCAGGTCAGCGGGTCACGTGGGGACCCCAGCACCAGGACCCCGGGTCACGTGGGGACCCCGGCCCCAGGTCAGCGGGTCACGTGGGGACCCCGGCACCAGGACCCCGGGTCACGTGGGGACCCCGGCCCCAGGTCAGCGGGTCACGTGGGGACACCGGCCCCAGGTCAGCGGGTCACGTGGGGACCCCGGACCCAGGTCAGCGGGTCACGTGGGGACACCAGCCCCAGGTCCCCGGGTCACGTGGGGACCCCGGCCCCAGGTCAGCGGGTCACGTGGGGACCCCGGCACCAGGACCCCGGGTCACGTAGGGACCCCGGCCCCAGGTCAGCGGGTCACGTGGGGACCCCGGACCCAGGTCACCTGGTCATGTCTGGTACCCAGCCTGGTTCCCAGGTTCCGATGACCACCCCGGCACCAGGACCCCGGGTCACGTGGGGACACCGGCCCCAGGTGACCGGGTCACGTGGGGACACCGGCCCCAGGTCACCGGGTCACTTGGGGACCCCGGACCCAGGTCAGCGGGTCACGTGGGGACACCGGCTCCAGGTCACCGGGTCAGGTCGGGACCCCGGACCCAGGTCGGGTCATGTCACGTCCCATGCCCGGGTCCCCGGGTTGGATTTTTACCCAGGCCCCGGGTCACAGGGTCATGTCGGCTCAACGGCCTGGGTACAACGGTCTGGTGACCACCCCGACCCCAGGTCCCCGGGTCATGACGGGACACCGGACCAGGTCCCCGAGTCCGGTCGACACCACAGCCCCAGGTCCCCTTGTCAGGTCGGCACCCCGGAACCAGGTCACCGGGTCATGTCGGGACCCAGCCCGGGTCCCCGGGACGGGTTTTTACCCAAGCCCCAGATCACCGGGTCCTGTCGGGACCCCGGCCCAGGTCCCCTGTACAGGTCGTTACCCCTGCCCCGGGTCACGTCGGGTCGCTGTCCCGGGTACCAGTGTCAGGTGACCACCCCGGCCCCGGGAGACGGAGTCATACCGGTTCCCCGGCCCGGGTCCCCGGGTCAGGTGGTTACCCTGGCCCCAGGTCACCGGGTCAGGTCGGGACCCCGGACCCAGGTCAGCGGGTCATGTGGGGACACCGGCCCCAGGTCACCGGGTCATGACGGGACACCGGACCAGGTCCCCGAGTCCGGTCGACAGCACAGCCCCAGGTCACCGGGTCATGTCGGGACCCAGCCCGGGTCCCCGGGACGGGTTTTTACCCAAGCCCCAGGTCACCGGGTCCTGTCGGGACCCCGGCCCAGGTCCCCTGGACAGGTCGTTACCCCGGCCCCGGGTCACCGGGTCATGTCAAGTCGCTGTCCCGGGTACCAGTGTCAGGTGACCACCCCGGTCCCGGGAGACGGAGACATACCGGGTCCCCGGCCCGGGTCCCCGGATCAGGTGGTTACCCTGGCCCCAGGTCACCGGGTCAGGTCGGGACCCCGGACCCAGGTCCCCGGGTCGTATCGGGTCGCTGCCCCGGGTACCAGTGTCGGGTGACATCCCCAGCCCCAGGTCCCCGGGTCACGTGGGGTCCCCGGCCCGGGTCCCCGGGTTGCATCGGGACACCAGCGAAGGATCACCGGGTCCTGTCGGGTCCCCGGCCCGGGTCCCCTGGACAGGTCGTTAACCCGGCCCCGGGTCACCGGGTCATGTCGCGCACCTGGCCTGGTTCCCAGGTTCCGGTGACCACCCCGGCATCAGGACCCTGGGTCATGTGGGGACCCCGGCCCCAGGTCAGCGGGTCACGTGGGGACCCCGGCCCCAGGTCACCTGGTCATGTCTGGTACCCAGCCTGGTTCCCAGGTTCCGATGAGCACCCCGGCACCAGGACCCCGGGTCACGTGGGGACACCGGCCCCAGGTGACCGGGTCACGTGGGGACACCGGCCCCAGGTGACCGGGTCACGTGGGGATCCCGGACCCAAGTCAGCGGGTCACGTTGGGACACCGGACCCAGGTCCCCGGGTCACGTGGGGACCCCGGACCCAGGTCAGCGGGTCACGTGGGGACCCCGGCACCAGGACCCCGGGTCACGTGGGGACACCGAACCCAGGTCAGCGGGTCACGTGGGGACCCCGGCACCAGGACCCCGGGTCACGTGGGGACACCGGACCCAGGTCAGCGGGTCACGTGGGGACACCGGACCCAGGTCAGCGGGTCACGTGGGGACTCCGGCACCAGGACCCCGGGTCACGTGGGGACACCGGCCCCAGGTCCCCGGGTCACGTGGGGACCCCGGCCCCAGGTCAGCGGGTCACGTGGGGACCCCGGACCCATGTCAGCGGGTCACGTGGGGACACCGGACCCAGGTCAGCGGGTCACGTGGGGACACCGGACCCAGGTCCCCGGGTCACGTGGGGACACCGGACCCAGGTCAGCGGGTCACGTGGGGACCCCGGCACCAGGACCCCGGGTCACGTGGGGACCCCGGCCCCAGGTCAGCGGGTCACGTGTGGACCCCGGCACCAGGACCCCGGGTCACGTGGGGACCCCGGCCCCAGGTCAGCGGGTCACGTGGGGACACCGGCCCCAGGTCAGCGGGTCACGTGGGGACCCCGGACCCAGGTCAGCGGGTCACGTGGGGACACCAGCCCCAGGTCCCCGGGTCACGTGGGGACCCCGGCCCCAGGTCAGCGGGTCACGTGGGGACCCCGGCACCAGGACCCCGGGTCACGTGGGGACCCCGGCCCCAGGTCAGCGGGTCACGTGGGGACCCCGGACCCAGGTCACCTGGTCATGTCTGGTACCCAGCCTGGTTCCCAGGTTCCGATGACCACCCCGGCACCAGGACCCCGGGTCACGTGGGGACACCGGCCCCAAGTGACCGGGTCACGTGGGGACACCGGCCCCAGGTCACCGGGTCACTTGGGGACCCCGGACCCAGGTCAGCGGGTCACGTGGGGACACCGGCTCCAGGTCACCAGGTCAGGTCGGGACCCCGGACCCAGGTCGGGTCATGTCACGTCCCATGCCCGGGTCCCCGGGTTGGATTTTTACCCAGGCCCCGGGTCACAGGGTCATGTCGGCTCAACGGCCTGGGTACAACGGTCTGGTGACCACCCCGACCCCAGGTCCCCGGGTCATGACGGGACACCGGACCAGGTCCCCGAGTCCGGTCGACACCACAGCCCCAGGTCCCCGGGTCAGGTCGGCACCCCGGAACCAGGTCACCGGGTCATGTCGGGACCCAGCCCGGGTCCCCGGGATGGGTTTTTACCCAAGCCCCAGATCACCGGGTCCTGTCGGGACCCCGGCCCAGGTCCCCTGTACAGGTCGTTACCCCTGCCCCGGGTCACGTCGGGTCGCTGTCCCGGGTACCAGTGTCAGGTGACCACCCCGGCCCCGGGAGACGGAGTCATACCGGCTCCCCGGCCCAGGTCCCCGGATCAGGTGGTTACCCTGGCCCCAGGTCACCGGGTCAGGTCGGGACCCCGGACCTAGGTCAGCGGGTCACGTGGGGACACCGGCCCCAGGTCACCGGGTCATGACGGGACACCGGACCAGGTCCCCGAGTCCGGTCGACACCACAGCCCCAGGTCACCGGGTCAGGTCGGCACCCTGGAACCAGGTCACCGGGTCATGTCGGGACCCAGCCCGGGTCCCCGGGACGGGTTTTTACCCAAGCCCCAGATCACCGGGTCCTGTCGGGTCCCCGGCCCAGGTCCCCTGGACAGGTCGTTACCCCGGCCCCGGGTCACGTCAGGTCGCTGTCCCTGGTACCAGTGTCAGGTAACCACCCCGGCCCCGGGAGACGGAGTCATACCGGGTCCCCGGCCCGGGTCCCCGGATCAGGTGGTTACCCTGGCCCCAGGTCACCGGGTCAGGTCGGGACCCCGGACCCAGGTCCCCGGGTCGTATCGGGTCGCTGCCCCGGGTACCAGTGTCGGGTGACATCCCCAGCCCCAGGTCCCCGGGTCACGTGGGGTCCCCGGCCCGGGTCCCCGGGTTGCATCGGGACACCAGCGAAGGATCACCGGGTCCTGTCGGGTCCCCGGCCCGGGTCCCCTGGACAGGTCGTTAACCCGGCCCCGGGTCACCGGGTCATGTTGCGCACCCGGCCTGGTTCCCAGGTGCCGGTGACCACCCCGGCATCAGGACCCTGGGTCACGTGGGGACCCCGGCCCCAGGTCAGCGGGTCACGTGGGGACCCCGGCCCCAGGTCACCTGGTCATGTCTGGTACCCAGCCTGGTTCCCAGGTTCCGATGACCACCCCGGCACCAGGACCCCGGGTCACGTGGGGACACCGGCCCCAGGTGACCGGGTCACGTGGGGACACCGGCCCCAGGTCACCGGGTCACGTGGGGACCCCGGACCCAGGTCAGCGGGTCACGTGGGGACACCGGCCCCAGGTCAGCGGGTCACGTGGGGACCCCGGACCCAGGTCAGCGGGTCACGTGGGGACACCGGCCCCAGTTCACCGGGTCAGGTCGGGACCCCGGACCCAGGTCAGCGGGTCATGTCACGTCCCATGCCCGGGTCCCCGGGTTGGATTTTTTCCCAGGCCCCGGGTCACAGGGTCATGTCGGGTCAACGGCCTGGGTACAACGGTCTGGTGACCACCCCGACCCCAGGTCCCCGGGTCATGACGGGACACCGGACCAGGTCCCCGAGTCCGGTCGACACCACAGCCCCAGGTCACCGGGTCAGGTCGGCACCCCGGAACCAGGTCACCGGGTCATGTCGGGACCCAGCCCGGGTCCCCGGGACGGGTTTTTACCCAAGCCCCAGATCACCGGGTCCTGTCGGGACCCCGGCCCAGGTCCCCTGGACAGGTCGTTACCCCGGCCCCAGGTCAGCGGGTCACGTGGGGACCCCGGACCCAGGTCACCTGGTCATGTCTGGTACCCAGCCTGGTTCCCAGGTTCCGATGACCACCCCGGCACCAGGACCCCGGGTCACGTGGGGACCCCGGCCCCAGGTCAGCGGGTCACGTGGGGACACCGGCCCCAGGTGACCGGGTCACGTGGGGACCCCGGCCCCAGGTCAGCGGGTCACGTGGGGACACCGGCCCCAGGTCAGCGGGTCACGTGGGGACTCCGGACCCAGGTCAGCGGGTCACGTGGGGACACCAGCCCCAGGTCCCCGGGTCACGTGGGGACCCCGGCCCCAGGTCAGCGGGTCACGTGGGGACCCCAGACCCAGGACCCCGGGTCACGTGGGGACCCCGGCCCCAGGTCAGCGGGTCACGTGGGGACCCCGGACCCAGGTCACCTGGTCATGTCTGGTACCCAGCCTGGTTCCCAGGTTCCGATGACCACCCCGGCACCAGGACCCCGGGTCACGTGGGGACACCGGCCCCAGGTGACCGGGTCACGTGGGGACACCGGCCCCAGGTCACCGGGTCACTTGGGGACCCCGGACCCAGGTCAGCGGGTCACGTGGGGACACCGGCTCCAGGTCACCGGGTCACGTCGGGACCCCGGACCCAGGTCGGGTCATGTCACGTCCCATGCCCGGGTCCCCGGGTTGGATTTTTACCCAGGCCCCGGGTCACAGGGTCATGTCGGCTCAACGGCCTGGGTACAACGGTCTGGTGACCACCCCGACCCCAGGTCCCCGGGTCATGACGGGACACCGGACCAGGTCCCCGAGTCCGATCGACACCACAGCCCCAGGTCCCCTTGTCAGGTCGGCACCCCGGAACCAGGTCACCGGGTCATGTCGGGACCCAGCCCGGGTCCCCGGGACGGGTTTTTACCCAAGCCCCAGATCACCGGGTCCTGTCGGGACCCCGGCCCAGGTCCCTTGGACAGGTCGTTACCCCTGCCCCGGGTCACGTCGGGTCGCTGTCCCGGGTACCAGTGTCAGGGGACCACCCCGGCCCCGGGAGACGGAGTCATACCGGTTCCCCGGCCCGGGTCCCCGGGTCAGGTGGTTACCCTGGCCCCAGGTCACCGGGTCAGGTCGGGACCCCGGACCCAGGTCAGCGGGTCATGTGGGGACACCAGCCCCAGGTCACCGGGTCATGACGGGACACCGGACCAGGTCCCCGAGTCCGGTCGACACCACAGCCCCAGGTCACCGGGTCAGGTCGGCACCCCGGAACCAGGTCACCGGGTCATGTCGGGACCCAGCCCGGGTCCCCGGGACGGGTTTTTACCCAAGCCCCAGATCACCGGGTCCTGTCGGGTCCCCGGCCCAGGTCCCCTGGACAGGTCGTTACCCCGGCCCCGGGTCACCGGGTCATGTCAAGTCGCTGTCCCGGGTACCAGTGTCAGGTGACCACCCCGGCCCCGGGAGACGGAGTCATACCGGTTCCCCGGCCCGGGTCCCCGGATCAGGTGGTTACCCTGGCCCCAGGTCACCGGGTCATGTCGCGACCCCAGACCCAGGTCCCCGGGTCGTATCGGGTCGCTGCCCCGGGTACCAGTGTCGGGTGACATTCCCGGCCCCAGGTCCCCGGGTCACGTGGGGTCCCCGGCCCGGGTCCCCGGGTTGAATCGGGACACCAGCGAAGGATCACCGGGTCCTGTCGGGTCCCCGGCCCGGGTCCCCTGGACAGGTCGTTAACCCGGCCCCGGGTCACCGGGACATGTCGCGCACCCGGCCTGGTTCCCAGGTTCCGGTGACCACCCCGGCACCAGGACCCCGGGTCACGTGGGGACCCCGGCCCCAGGTCAGCGGGTCACGTGGGGACCCCGGCCCCAGGTCACCTGGTCATGTCTGGTACCCAGCCTGATTCCCAGGTTCCGATGACCATCCCGGCACCAGGACCCCGGGTCACGTGGGGACACCGGCCCCAGGTGACCGGGTCACGTGGGGACACCGGCCCCAGGTGACAGGGTCACGTGGGGACCCCGGCCCCAGGTCAGCGGGTCACGTGGGGACACCGGCAGCAGGACCCCGGGTCACGTGGGGACCCCGGACCCAGGTCAGCGGGTCACGTGGGGACCCCGGCAGCAGGACCCCGGGTCACGTGGGGACACCGGCCCCAGGTGACCGGGTCACGTGGGGATCCCGGACCCAAGTCAGCGGATCACGTGGGGACACCGGACCCAGGTCCCCGGGTCACGTGGGGACCCCGGACCCAGGTCAGCGGGTCACGTGGGGACCCCGGACCCATGTCAGCGGGTCACGTTGGGACACCGGACCCAGGTCAGCGGGTCACGTGGGGACCCCGGCACCAGGACCCCGGGTCACGTGGGGACACCGGACCCAGGTCAGCGGGTCACGTGGGGACTCCGGCACCAGGACCCCGGGTCACGTGGGGACACCGGACCCAGGTCCCCGGGTCACGTGGGGACCCCGGCCCCAGGTCAGCGGGTCACGTGGGGACCCCGGACCCAGGTCAGCGGGTCACGTGGGGACCCCGGCACCAGGTCACCGGGTCATGACGGGACACCGGACCAGGTCCCCGAGTCCGGTCGACACCACAGCCCCAGGTCACCGGGTCAGGTCGGCACCCCGGAACCAGGTCACCGGGTCATGTCGGGACCCAGCCCGGGTCCCCGGGACGGGTTTTTACCCAAGCCCCAGATCACCGGGTCCTGTCGGGTCCCCGGCCCAGGTCCCCTGGACAGGTCGTTACCCCGGCCCCGGGTCACCGGGTCATGTCAAGTCGCTGTCCCGGGTACCAGTGTCAGGTGACCACCCCGGCCCCGGGAGACGGAGTCATACCGGGTCCCCGGATCAGGTGGTTACCCTGGCCCCAGGTCACCGGGTCATGTCGCGACCCCAGACCCAGGTCCCCGGGTCGTATCGGGTCGCTGCCCCGGGTACCAGTGTCGGGTGACATTCCCGGCCCCAGGTCCCCGGGTCACGTGGGGTCCCCGGCCCGGGTCCCCGGGTTGAATCGGGACACCAGCGAAGGATCACCGGGTCCTGTCGGGTCCCCGGCCCGGGTCCCCTGGACAGGTCGTTAACCCGGCCCCGGGTCACCGGGACATGTCGCGCACCCGGCCTGGTTCCCAGGTTCCGGTGACCACCCCGGCACCAGGACCCCGGGTCACGTGGGGACCCCGGCCCCAGGTCAGCGGGTCACGTGGGGACCCCGGCCCCAGGTCACCTGGTCATGTCTGGTACCCAGCCTGATTCCCAGGTTCCGATGACCACCCCGGCACCAGGACCCCGGGTCACGTGGGGACACCGGCCCCAGGTGACCGGGTCACGTGGGGACACCGGCCCCAGGTGACAGGGTCACGTGGGGACCCCGGCCCCAGGTCAGCGGGTCACGTGGGGACACCGGCAGCAGGACCCCGGGTCACGTGGGGACCCCGGACCCAGGTCAGCGGGTCACGTGGGGACCCCGGCAGCAGGACCCCGGGACACGTGGGGACACCGGCCCCAGGTGACCGGGTCACGTGGGGATCCCGGACCCAAGTCAGCGGGTCACGTGGGGACACCGGACCCAGGTCCCCGGGTCACGTGGGGACCCCGGACCCAGGTCAGCGGGTCACGTGGGGACCCCGGACCCATGTCAGCGGGTCACGTGGGGACACCGGACCCAGGTCAGCGGGTCACGTGGGGACCCCGGCACCAGGACCCCGGGTCACGTGGGGACACCGGACCCAGGTCAGCGGGTCACGTGGGGACTCCGGCACCAGGACCCCGGGTCACGTGGGGACACCGGACCCAGGTCCCCGGGTCACGTGGGGACCCCGGCCCCATGTCAGCGGGTCACGTGGGGACCCCGGACCCAGGTCAGCGGGTCACGTGGGGACCCCGGCACCAGGACCCCGGGTCACGTGGGGACCCCGGCCCCAGGTCAGCGGGTCACGTGGGGACACCGGCCCCAGGTCAGCGGGTCACGTGGGGACCCCGGACCCATGTCAGCGGGTCACGTGGGGACACCGGACCCAGGTCAGCGGGTCACGTGGGGACACCGGACCCAGGTCCCCGGGTCACGTGGGGACACCGGACCCAGGTCAGCGGGTCACGTGGGGACCCCGGCACCAGGACACCGGGTCACGTGGGGACACCGGACCCAGGTCAGCGGGTCACGTGGGGACCCCGGCACCAGGACCCCGGGTCACGTGGGGACCCCGGCCCCAGGTCAGCGGGTCACGTGGGGACACCGGCCCCAGGTCAGCGGGTCACGTGGGGACCCCGGACCCAGGTCAGCGGGTCACGTGGGGACACCAGCCCCAGGTCCCCGGGTCACGTGGGGACCCCGGCCCCAGGTCAGCGGGTCACGTGGGGACCCCGGCACCAGGACCCCGGGTCACGTGGGGACCCCGGCCCCAGGTCAGCGGGTCACGTGGGGACCCCGGACCCAGGTCACCTGGTCATGTCTGGTACCCAGCCTGGTTCCCAGGTTCCGATGACCACCCCGGCACCAGGACCCCGGGTCACGTGGGGACACCGGCCCCAGGTGACCGGGTCACGTGGGGACACCGGCCCCAGGTCACCGGGTCACTTGGGGACCCCGGACCCAGGTCAGCGGGTCACGTGGGGACACCGGCTCCAGGTCACCAGGTCAGGTCGGGACCCCGGACCCAGGTCGGGTCATGTCACGTCCCATGCCCGGGTCCCCGGGTTGGATTTTTACCCAGGCCCCGGGTCACAGGGTCATGTCGGGTCAACGGCCTGGGTACAACGGTCTGGTGACCACCCCGACCCCAGGTCCCCGGGTCATGACGGGACACCGGACCAGGTCCCCGAGTCCGGTCGACACCACAGCCCCAGGTCCCCGGGTCAGGTCGGCACCCCGGAACCAGGTCACCGGGTCATGTCGGGACCCAGCCCGGGTCCCCGGGACGGGTTTTTACCCAAGCCCCAGATCACTGGGTCCTGTCGGGTCCCCGGCCCAGGTCCCCTGGACAGGTCGTTACCCCGGCCCCAGGTCACCGGGTCATGTCGGGTCGCTGTCCCGGGTACCAGTGTCAGGTGACCACCCCGGCCCCGGGAGACGGAGTCATACCGGGTCCCCGGCCCGGGTCCCCGGGTCAGGTGGTTACCCTGGCCTCAGGTCACCGGGGTATGTCGCGACCCCGGACCCAGGTCCCCGGGTCGTATCGGGTCGCTGCCCCGGGTACCAGTGTCGGGTGACATCCCCGGCCCCAGGTCCCCGGGTCACGTGGGGTCCCCGGCCCGGGTCCCCGGGTTGCATCGGGACACCAGCGAAGGATCACCGGGTCCTGTCGGGTCCCCGGCCCGGGTCCCCTGGACAGGTCGTTAACCCGGCCCCGGGTCACCGGGACATGTCGCGCACCCGGCCTGGTTCCCAGGTTCCGGTGACCACCCCGGCACCAGGACCCCGGGTCACGTGGGGACCCCGGCCCCAGGTCAGCGGGTCACGTGGGGACCCCGGCCCCAGGTCACCGGGTCACGTGGGGACACCGGCAGCAGGACCCCGGGTCACGTGGGGACACCGGCCCCAGGTGACCGGGTCACGTGGGGATCCCGGAGCCAAGTCAGCGGGTCACGTGGGGACACCGGACCCAGGTCCCCGGGTCACGTGGGGACACCGGACCCAGGTCAGCGGGTCACGTGGGGACCCCGGCACCAGGACACCGGGTCACGTGGGGACCCCGGCCCCAGGTCAGCGGGTCACGTGGGGACCCCGGCACCAGGACCCCGGGTCACGTGGGGACCCCGGCCCCAGGTCAGCGGGTCACGTGGGGACACCGGCCCCAGGTCCCCGGGTCACGTGGGGACCCCGGACCCAGGTCAGCGGGTCACGTGGGGACACCAGCCCCAGGTCCCCGGGTCACGTGGGGACCCCGGCCCCAGGTCAGCGGGTCACGTGGGGACCCCGGCACCAGGACCCCGGGTCACGTGGGGACCCCGGCCCCAGGTCAGCGGGTCACGTGGGGACCCCGGACCCAGGTCACCTGGTCATGTCTGGTACCCAGCCTGGTTCCCAGGTTCCGATGACCACCCCGGCACCAGGACCCCGGGTCACGTGGGGACACCGGCCCCAGGTGACCGGGTCACGTGGGGACACCGGCCCCAGGTCACCGGGTCACTTGGGGACCCCGGACCCAGGTCAGCGGGTCACGTGGGGACACCGGCTCCAGGTCACCAGGTCAGGTCGGGACCCCGGACCCAGGTCGGGTCATGTCACGTCCCATGCCCGGGTCCCCGGGTTGGATTTTTACCCAGGCCCCGGGTCACAGGGTCATGTCGGCTCAACGGCCTGGGTACAACGGTCTGGTGACCACCCCGACCCCAGGTCCCCGGGTCATGACGGGACACCGGACCAGGTCCCCGAGTCCGGTCGACACCACAGCCCCAGGTCCCCGGGTCAGGTCGGCACCCCGGAACCAGGTCACCGGGTCATGTCGGGACCCAGCCCGGGTCCCCGGGACGGGTTTTTACCCAAGCCCCAGATCACTGGGTCCTGTCGGGTCCCCGGCCCAGGTCCCCTGGACAGGTCGTTACCCCGGCCCCAGGTCACCGGGTCATGTCGGGTCGCTGTCCCGGGTACCAGTGTCAGGTGACCACCCCGGCCCCGGGAGATGGAGTCATACCGGGTCCCCGGCCCGGGTCCCCGGGTCAGGTGGTTACCCTGGCCTCAGGTCACCGGGGTATGTCGCGACCCCGGACCCAGGTCCCCGGGTCGTATCGGGTCGCTGCCCCGGGTACCAGTGTCGGGTGACATCCCCGGCCCCAGGTCCCCGGGTCACGTGGGGTCCCCGGCCCGGGTCCCCGGGTTGCATCGGGACACCAGCGAAGGATCACCGGGTCCTGTCGGGTCCCCGGCCCGGGTCCCCTGGACAGGTCGTTAACCCGGCCCCGGGTCACCGGGACATGTCGCGCACCCGGCCTGGTTCCCAGGTTCCGGTGACCACCCCGGCACCAGGACCCCGGGTCACGTGGGGACCCCGGCCCCAGGTCAGCGGGTCACGTGGGGACCCCGGACCCAGGTCACCGGGTCACGTGGGGACACCGGCAGCAGGACCCCGGGTCACGTGGGGACACCGGCCCCAGGTGACCGGGTCACGTGGGGATCCCGGACCCAAGTCAGCGGGTCACGTGGGGACACCGGCCCCAGGTCCCCGGGTCACGTGGGGACCCCGGACCCAGGTCAGCGGGTCACGTGGGGACCCCGGACCCATGTCAGCGGGTCACGTGGGGACACCGGACCCAGGTCAGCGGGTCACGTGGGGACCCCGGCACCAGGACCCCGGGTCACGTGGGGACAGCGGACCCAGGTCCCAGGGTCACGTGGGGACACCGGACCCAGGTCAGCAGGTCACGTGGGGACACCGGACCCAGGTCAGCGGGTCACGTGGGGTCTCCGGCACCAGGACCCCGGGTCACGTGGGGACAGCGGACCCAGGTCCCAGGGTCACGTGGGGACACCGGACCCAGGTCAGCGGGTCACGTGTTGACCCCGGCACCAGGACCCCGGGTCACGTGGGGACCCCGGCCCCAGGTCAGCGGGTCACGTGGGGACCCCGGCACCAGGACCCCGGGTCACGTGGGGACCCCGGCCCCAGGTCAGCGGGTCACGTGGGGACCCCGGCCCCAGGTCAGCGGGTCACGTGGGGACCCCGGACCCAGGTCAGCGGGTCACGTGGGGACACCAGCCCCAGGTCCCCGGGTCACGTGGGGACCCCGGCCCCAGGTCAGCGGGTCACGTGGGGACCCCGGCACCAGGACCCCGGGTCATGTGGGGACCCCGGCCCCAGGTCAGCGGGTCACGTGGGGACCCCGGACCCAGGTCACCTGGTCATGTCTGGTACCCAGCCTGGTTCCCAGGTTCCGATGACCACCCCGGCACCAGGACCCCGGGTCACGTGGGGACACCGGCCCCAGGTGACCGGGTCACGTGGGGACACCGGCCCCAGGTCACCGGGTCACTTGGGGACCCCGGACCCAGGTCAGCGGGTCACGTGGGGACACCGGCTCCAGGTCACCGGGTCAGGTCGGGACCCCGGACCCAGGTCGGGTCATGTCACGTCCCATGCCCGGGTCCCCGGGTTGGATTTTTACCCAGGCCCCGGGTCACAGGGTCATGTCGGCTCAACGGCCTGGGTACAACGGTCTGGTGACCACCCCGACCCCAGGTCCCCGGGTCATGACGGGACACCGGACCAGGTCCCCGAGTCCGGTCGACACCACAGCCCCAGGTCCCCGGGTCAGGTCGGCACCCCGGAACCAGGTCACCGGGTCATGTCGGGACCCAGCCCGGGTCCCCGGGACGGGTTTTTACCCAAGCCCCAGATCACCGGGTCCTGTCGGGTCCCCGGCCCAGGTCCCCTGGACAGGTCGTTACCCCGGCCCCGGGTCACGTCGGGTCGCTGTCCCGGGTACCAGTGTCAGGTGACCACCCCAGCCCCGGGAGACGGAGTCATACCGGGTCCCCGGCCCGGGTCCCCGGATCAGGTGGTTACCCTGGCCCCAGGTCACCGGGTCAGGTCGGGACCCAGCCCGGGTCCCCGGGACGGGTTTTTACCCAAGCCCCAGATCACCGGGTCCTGTCGGGTCCCCGGCCCAGGTCCCCTGGACAGGTCGTTACCCCGGCCCCGGGTCACCGGGTCATGTCGGGTCGCTGTCCCGGGTACCAGTGTCAGGTGACCACCCCGGCCCCGGGAGACGGAGTCATACCGGGTCCCCGGCCCGGGTCCCCGGATCAGGTGGTTACCCTGGCCCCAGGTCACCGGGTCAGGTCGGGACCCCGGACCCAGGTCCCCGGGTCGTATCGGGTCGCTGCCCCGGGTACCAGTGTCGGGTGACATCCCCGGCCCCAGGTCCCCGGGTCACGTGGGGTCCCCGGCCCGGGTCCCCGGGTTGCATCGGGACACCAGCGAAGGATCACCGGGTCCTGTCGGGTCCCCGGCCCGGGTCCCCTGGACAGGTCGTTAACCCGGCCCCGGGTCACAGGGTCATGTCGCGCACCCGGCCTGGTTCCCAGGTTCCGGTGACCACCCCGGCATCAGGACCCCGGGTCACGTGGGGACACCGGCCCCAGGTCAGCGGATCACGTGGGGACCCCGGCCCCAGGTCACCTGGTCATGTCTGGTACCCAGCCTGGTTCCCAGGTTCCGATGACCACCCCGGCACCAGGACCCCGGGTCACGTGGGGACACCGGCCCCAGGTGACCGGGTCACGTGGGGACACCGGCCCCAGGTGACCGGGTCACTTGGGGACCCCGGACCCAGGTCAGCGGGTCACGTGGGGACACCGGCCCCAGGTCACCGGGTCACGTGGGGACCCCGGACCCAGGTCAGCGGGTCACGTGGGGACACCGGCCCCAGGACCCCGGGTCATGTGGGGACCCCAGACCCAGGTCAGCGGGTCACGTGGGCGCCCCGGCACCAGGTCAGCGGGTCACGTGGGGACCCCGGACCCAGGTCAGCGGGTCACGTGGGGACACCGGCCCCAGGTCAGCGGGTCACGTGGGGACCCCGGCACCAGGACCCCGGGTCACGTGGGGACCCCGGCCCCAGGTCAGCGGGTCACGTGGGGACCCCGGACCCAGGTCACCTGGTCATGTCTGGTACCCAGCCTGGTTCCCAGGTTCTGATGACCACCCCGGCACCAGGACCCCGGGTCACGTGGGGACACCGGCCCCAGGTGACCGGGTCACGTGGGGACACCGGCCCCAGGTCACCGGGTCACTTGGGGACCCCGGACCCAGGTCAGCGGGTCACGTGGGGACACCGGCTCCAGGTCACCGGGTCAGGTCGGGACCCCGGACCCAGGTCGGGTCATGTCACGTCCCATGCCCGGGTCCCCGGGTTGGATTTTTACCCAGGCCCCGGGTCACAGGGTCATGTCGGGTCAACGGCCTGGGTACAACGGTCTGGTGACCACCCCGACCCCAGGTCCCCGGGTCATGACGGGACACCGGACCAGGTCCCCGAGTCCGGTCGACACCACAGCCCCAGGTCACCGGGTCAGGTCGGCACCCCGGAACCAGGTCACCGGGTCATGTCGGGACCCAGCCCGGGTCCCCGGGACGGGTTTTTACCCAAGCCCCAGATCACCGGGTCCTGTCGGGACCCCGGCCCACGTCCCCTGTACAGGTCGTTACCCCTGCCCCGGGTCACGTCGGGTCGCTGTCCCGGGTACCAGTGTCAGGTGACCACCCCGGCCCCGGGAGACGGAGTCATACCGGTTCCCCGGCCCGGGTCCCCGGGTCAGGTGGTTACCCTGGCCCCAGGTCACCGGGTCAGGTCGGGACCCCGGACCCAGGTCAGCGGGTCACGTGGGGACACCGGCCCCAGGTCACCGGGTCATGACGGGACACCGGACCAGGTCCCCGAGTCCGGTCGACACCACAGCCCCAGGTCCCCGGGTCAGGTCGGCACCCCGGAACCAGGTCACCGGGTCATGTCGGGACCCAGCCCGGGTCCCCGGGACGGGTTTTTACCCAAGCCCCAGATCACCGGGTCCTGTCGGGACCCCGGCCCAGGTCCCCTGGACAGGTCGTTACCCCGGCCCCGGGTCACGTCGGGTCGCTGTCCCGGGTACCAGTGTCAGGTGACCACCCCGGCCCCGGGAGACGGAGTCATACCGGGTCCCCGGCCCGGGTCCCCGGATCAGGTGGTTACCCTGGCCCCAGGTCACCGGGTCAGGTCGGGACCCCGGACCCAGGTCCCCGGGTCGTATCGGGTCGCTGCCCCGGGTACCAGTGTCGGGTGACATCCCCAGCCCCAGGTCCCCGGGTCACGTGGGGTCCCCGGCCCGGGTCCCCGGGTTGCATCGGGACACCAGCGAAGGATCACCGGGTCCTGTCGGGTCCCCGGCCCGGGTCCCCTGGACAGGTCGTTAACCCGGCCCCGGGTCACCGGGTCATGTCGCGCACCCGGCCTGGTTCCCAGGTTCCGGTGACCACCCCGGCATCAGGACCCTGGGTCACGTGGGGACACCGGCCCCAGGTCAGCGGGTCACGTGGGGACCCCGGCCCCAGGTCACCTGGTCATGTCTGGTACCCAGCCTGATTCCCAGGTTCCGATGACCACCCCGGCACCAGGACCCCGGGTCACGTGGGGACACCGGCCCCAGGTGACCGGGTCACGTGGGGACACCGGCCCCAGGTGACCGGGTCATGTGGGGACCCCGGACCCAGGTCAGCGGGTCACGTGGGGACACCGGCCCCAGGTTACCGGGTCACGTGGGGACCCCGGACCCAGGTCAGCGGGTCACGTGGGGACACCGGCCCCAGTTCACCGGGTCAGGTCGGGACCCCGGACCCAGGTCAGCGGGTCATGTCACGTCCCATGCCCGTGTCCCCGGGTTGGATTTTTACCCAGGCCCCGGTTCACAGGGTCATGTCGGGTCAACGGCCTGGGTACAACGGTCTGGTGACCACCCCGACCCCAGGTCCCCGGGTCATGACGGGACACCGGACCAGGTCCCCGAGTCCGGTCGACACCACAGCCCCAGGTCCCCGGGTCAGGTCGGCACCCCGGAACCAGGTCACCGGGTCATGTCGGGACCCAGCCCGGGTCCCCGGGACGGGTTTTTACCCAAGCCCCAGATCACCGGGTCCTGTCGGGACCCCGGCCCAGGTCCCCTGGACAGGTCGTTACCCCGGCCCCGGGTCACGTCGGGTCGCTGTCCCGGGTACCAGTGTCAGGTGACCACCCCGGCCCCGGGAGACGGATTCATACCGGGTCCCCGGCCCGGGTCCCCGGATCAGGTGGTTACCCTGGCCCCAGGTCACCGGGTCAGGTCGGGACCCCGGACCCAGGTCCCCGGGTCGTATCGGGTCGCTGCCCCGGGTACCAGTGTCGGGTGACATCCCCAGCCCCAGGTCCCCGGGTCACGTGGGGTCCCCGGCCCGGGTCCCCGGGTTGCATCGGGACACCAGCGAAGGATCACCGGGTCCTGTCGGGTCCCCGGCCCGGGTCCCCTGGACAGGTCGTTAACCCGGCCCCGGGTCACCGGGTCATGTCGCGCACCCGGCCTGGTTCCCAGGTTCCGGTGACCACCCCGGCATCAGGACCCTGGGTCACGTGGGGACACCGGCCCCAGGTCAGCGGGTCACGTGGGGACCCCGGACCCAGGTCACCTGGTCATGTCTGGTACCCAGCCTGATTCCCAGGTTCCGATGACCACCCCGGCACCAGGACCCCGGGTCACGTGGGGACACCGGCCCCAGGTGACCGGGTCACGTGGGGACACCGGCCCCAGGTGACCGGGTCATGTGGGGACCCCGGACCCAGGTCAGCGGGTCACGTGGGGACACCGGCCCCAGGTTACCGGGTCACGTGGGGACCCCGGACCCAGGTCAGCGGGTCACGTGGGGACACCGGCCCCAGTTCACCGGGTCAGGTCGGGACCCCGGACCCAGGTCAGCGGGTCATGTCACGTCCCATGCCCGTGTCCCCGGGTTGGATTTTTACCCAGGCCCCGGTTCACAGGGTCATGTCGGGTCAACGGCCTGGGTACAACGGTCTGGTGACCACCCCGACCCCAGGTCCCCGGGTCATGACGGGACACCGGACCAGGTCCCCGAGTCCGGTCGACACCACAGCCCCAGGTCCCCGGGTCAGGTCGGCACCCCGGAACCAGGTCACCGGGTCATGTCGGGACCCAGCCCGGGTCCCCGGGACGGGTTTTTACCCAAGCCCCAGATCACCGGGTCCTGTCGGGACCCCGGCCCACGTCCCCTGTACAGGTCGTTACCCCTGCCCCGGGTCACGTCGGGTCGCTGTCCCGGGTACCAGTGTCAGGTGACCACCCCGGCCCCGGGAGACGGAGTCATACCGGGTCCCCGGCCCGGGTCCCCGGGTCAGGTGGTTACTCTGGCCCCAGGTCACCGGGTCAGGTCGGGACCCCGGACCCAGGTCCCCGGGTCGTATCGGGTCGCTGCCCCGGGTACCAGTCTCGGGTGACATCCCCAGCCCCAGGTCCCCGGGTCACGTGGGGACCCCGGCCCGGGTCCCCGGGTTGCATCGGGACACCAGCGAAGGATCACCGGGTCCTGTCGGGTCCCCGGCCCGGGTCCCCTGGACAGGTCGTTAACCCGGCCCCGGGTCACCGGGTCATGTCGCGCACCCGGCCTGGTTCCCAGGTTCCGGTGACCACCCCGGCATCAGGACCCTGGGTCACGTGGGGACACCGGTCCCAGGTCAGCGGGTCACGTGGGGACCCCGGACCCAGGTCACCTGGTCATGTCTGGTACCCAGCCTGGTTCCCAGGTTCCGATGACCACCCCGGCACCAGGACCCCGGGTCACGTGGGGACCCCGGACCCAGGTCAGCGGGTCACGTGGGGACACCGGCCCCAGGTCCCCGGGTCACGTGGGGACCCCGGCCCCAGGTCAGCGGGTCACGTGGGGACACCGGCCCCAGTTCACCGGGTCAGGTCGGGACCCCGGACCCAGGTCAGCGGATCACGTGGGGACACCGGCCCCAAGACCCCGGGTCACGTGGGGACACCGGACCCAGGTCAGCGGGTCACGTGGGGACCCCGGACCCAGGTCAGCGGGTCACGTGGGGACACCGGCCCCAGTTCACCGGGTCACGTGGGGACCCTAGACCCAGGACAGCGGGTCATGTCACGTCCCATGCCCGGGTCCCCGGGTTGGATTTTTACCCAGGCCCCGGGTCACAGGGTCATGTCGGGTCAACGGCCTGGGTACAACGGTCTGGTGACCACCCCGACCCCAGGTCCCCGGGTCATGACGGGACACCGGACCAGGTCCCCGAGTCCGGTCGACACCACAGCCCCAGGTCCCCGGGTCAGGTCGGCACCCCGGAACCAGGTCACCGGGTCATGTCGGGACCCAGCCCGGGTCCCCGGGACGGGTTTTTACCCAAGCCCCAGATCACCGGGTCCTGTCGGGACCCCGGCCCAGGTCCCCTGGACAGGTCGTTACCCCGGCCCCAGGTCACCGGGTCATGTCGGGTCGCTGTCCCGGGTACCAGTGTCAGGTGACCACCCCGGCCCCGGGAGACGGAGTCATACCGGGTCCCCGGCCCGGGTCCCCGGGTCAGGTGGTTACCCTGGCCTCAGGTCACCGGGTCATGTCGCGACCCCGGACCCAGGTCCCCGGGTCGTATCGGGTCGCTGCCCCGGGTACCAGTGTCGGGTGACATCCCCGGCCCCAGGTCCCCGGGTCACGTGGGGTCCCCGGCCCGGGTCCCCGGGTTGCATCGGGACACCAGCGAAGGATCACCGGGTCCTGTCGGGTCCCCGGCCCGGGTCCCCTGGACAGGTCGTTAACCCGGCCCCGGGTCACCAGGACATGTCGCGCACCCGGCCTGGTTCCCAGGTTCCGGTGACCACCCCGGCACCAGGACCCCGGGTCACGTGGGGACCCCGGCCCCAGGTCAGCGGGTCACGTGGGGACCCCGGCCCCAGGTCACCTGGTCATGTCTGGTACCCAGCCTGATTCCCAGGTTCCGATGACCACCCCGGCACCAGGACCCCGGGTCACGTGGGGACACCGGCCCCAGGTGACCGGGTCACGTGGGGACACCGGCCCCAGGTGACCGGGTCACGTGGGGACACCGGCCCCAGGTCAGCGGGTAACGTGGGGACACCGGCAGCAGGACCCCGGGTCACGTGGGGACCCCGGACCCAGGTCAGCGGGTCACGTGGGGACCCCGGCAGCAGGAACCCGGGTCACGTGGGGACACCGGCCCCAGGTGACCGGGTCACGTGGGGATCCCGGACCCAAGTCAGCGGGTCACGTGGGGACACCGGACCCAGGTCCCCGGGTCACGTGGGGACCCCGGACCCAGGTCAGCGGGTCACGTGGGGACCCCGGACCCATGTCAGCGGGTCACGTGGGGACACCGGACCCAGGTCAGCGGGTCACGTGGGGACCCCGGCACCAGGACCCCGGGTCACGTGGGGACACCGGACCCAGGTCGGCGGGTCACGTGGGGACACCGGACCCAGGTCAGCGGGTCACGTGGGAACTCCGGCACCAGGACCCCGGGTCACGTGGGGACACCGGACCCAGGTCACCGGGTCACGTGGGGACCCCGGCACCAGGACCCCGGGTCATGTGGGGTCCCCGGCCCCAGGTCAGCGGGTCACGTGGGGACCCCGGCACCAGGACCCCGGGTCACGTGGGGACACCGGCCCCAGGTGACCGGGTCACGTGGGGACACCGGACCCAGGTCCCCGGGTCACGTGGGGACACCGGACCCAGGTCAGCGGGTCACGTGGGGACCCCGGCACCAGGACCCCGGGTCACGTGGGGACACCGGACCCAGGTGACCGGGTCACGTGGGGACACCGGACCCAGGTCAGCGGGTCACGTGGGGACTCCGGCACCAGGACCCCGGGTCACGTGGGGACACCGGACCCAGGTCCCCGGGTCACGTGGGGACCCCGGCACCAGGACCCCGGGTCATGTGGGGAACCCGGACCCAGGTCAGCGGGTCACGTGGGGACCCCGGCACCAGGACCCCGGGTCACGTGGGGACCCCGGCCCCAGGTCCCCGGGTCACGTGGGGACACCAGCCCCAGGTCAGCGGGTCACGTGGGGACCCCGGACCCATGTCAGCGGGTCACGTGGGGACACCGGACCCAGGTCAGCGGGTCACGTGGGGACACCGGACCCAGGTCCCCGGGTCACGTGGGGACACCGGACCCAGGTCAGCGGGTCACGTGGGGACCCCGGCACCAGGACCCCGGGTCACGTGGGGACCCCGGCCCCAGGTCAGCGGGTCACGTGGGGACACCGGCCCCAGGTCAGCGGGTCACGTGGGGACACCAGCCCCAGGTCCCCGGGTCACGTGGGGACCCCGGCCCCAGGTCAGCGGGTCACGTGGGGACCCCGGCACCAGGACCCCGGGTCACGTGGGGACACCGGACCCAGGTCAGCGGGTCACGTGGGGACCCCGGACCCAGGTCACCTGGTCATGTCTGGTACCCAGCCTGGTTCCCAGGTTCCGATGACCACCCCGGCACCAGGACCCCGGGTCACGTGGGGACACCGGCCCCAGGTGACCGGGTCACGTGGGGACACCGGCCCCAGGTCACCGGGTCACTTGGGGACCCCGGACCCAGGTCAGCGGGTCACGTGGGGACACCGGCTCCAGGTCACCGGGTCAGGTCGGGACCCCGGACCCAGGTCGGGTCATGTCACGTCCCATGCCCGGGTCCCCGGCTTGGATTTTTACCCAGGCCCCGGGTCACAGGGTCATGTCGGCTCAACGGCCTGGGTACAACGGTCTGGTGACCACCCCGACCCCAGGTCCCCGGGTCATGACGGGACACCGGACCAGGTCCCCGAGTCCGGTCGACACCACAGCCCCAGGTCCCCGGGTCAGGTCGGCACCCCGGAACCAGGTCACCGGGTCATGTCGGGACCCAGCCCGGGTCCCCGGGACGGGTTTTTACCCAAGCCCCAGATCACCGGGTCCTGTCGGGACCCCGGCCCAGGTCCCCTGTACAGGTCGTTACCCCTGCCCCGGGTCACGTCGGGTCGCTGTCCCGGGTACCAGTGTCAGGTGACCACCCCGGCCCCGGGAGACGGAGTCATACCGGTTCCCCGGCCCGGGTCACCGGATCAGGTGGTTACCCTGGCCCCAGGTCACCGGGTCAGGTCGGGACCCCGGACCCAGGTCCCCGGGTCGTATCGGGTCGCTGCCCCGGGTACCAGTGTCGGGTGACATCCCCGGCCCCAGGTCCCCGGGTCACGTGGGGTCCCCGGCCCGGGTCCCCGGGTTGCATCGGGACACCAGCGAAGGATCACCGGGTCCTGTCGGGTCCCCGGCCCGGGTCCCCTGGACAGGTCGTTAACCCGGCCCCGGGTCACCGGGTCATGTCGCGCACCCGGCCTGGTTCCCAGGTTCCGGTGACCACCCCGGCATCAGGACCCCGGGTCACGTGGGGACACCGGCCCCAGGTCAGCGGGTCACGTGGGGACCCCGGCCCCAGGTCACCTGGTCATGTCTGGTACCCAGCCTGGTTCCCAGGTTCCGATGACCACCCCGGCACCAGGACCCCGGGTCACGTGGGGACCCCGGACCCAGGTCAGCGGGTCACGTGGGGACACCGGCCCCAGGTCACCGGGTCACGTGGGGACCCCGGACCCAGGTCAGCGGATCACGTGGGGACACCGGCCCAAGGACCCCGGGTCACGTGGGGACACCGGACCCAGGTCAGCGGGTCACGTGGGGACCCCGGACCCAGGTCAGCGGGTCACGTGGGGACACCGGCCCCAGTTCACCGGGTCACGTGGGGACCCTGGACCCAGGTCAGCGGGTCATGTCACGTCCCATGCCCGGGTCCCCGGGTTGGATTTTTACCCAGGCCCCGGGTCACAGGGTCATGTCGGCTCAACGGCCTGGGTACAACGGTCTGGTGACCACCCCGACCCCAGGTCCCCGGGTCATGACGGGACACCGGACCAGGTCCCCGAGTCCGGTTGACACCACAGCCCCAGGTCCCCGGGTCAGGTCGGCACCCCGGAACCAGGTCACCGGGTCATGTCGGGACCCAGCCCGGGTCCCCGGGACGGGTTTTTACCCAAGCCCCAGATCACCGGGTCCTGTCGGGACCCCGGCCCAGGTCCCCTGGACAGGTCGTTACCCCGGCCCCAGGTCACCGGGTCATGTCGGGTCGCTGTCCCGGGTACCAGTGTCAGGTGACCACCCCGGCCCCGGGAGACGGAGTCATACCGGGTCCCCGGCCCGGGTCCCCGGGTCAGGTGGTTACCCTGGCCTCAGGTCACCGGGTCATGTCGCGACCCCGGACCCAGGTCCCCGGGTCGTATCGGGTCGCTGCCCCGGGTACCAGTGTCGGGTGACATCCCCGGCCCCAGGTCCCCGGGTCACGTGGGGTCCCCGGCCCGGGTCCCCGGGTTGCATCGGGACACCAGCGAAGGATCACCGGGTCCTGTCGGGTCCCCGGCCCGGGTCCCCTGGACAGGTCGTTAACCCGGCCCCGGGTCACCGGGACATGTCGCGCACCCGGCCTGGTTCCCAGGTTCCGGTGACCACCCCGGCACCAGGACCCCGGGTCACGTGGGGACCCCGGCCCCAGGTCAGCGGGTCACGTGGGGACCCCGGCCCCAGGTCACCTGGTCATGTCTGGTACCCAGCCTGATTCCCAGGTTCCGATGACCACCCCGGCACCAGGACCCCGGGTCACGTGGGGACACCGGCCCCAGGTGACCGGGTCACGTGGGGACACCGGCCCCAGGTGACCGGGTCACGTGGGGACCCCGGACCCAGGTCAGCGGGTCACGTGGGGACACCGGCAGCAGGACTCCGGGTCACGTGGGGACCCCGGACCCAGGTCAGCGGGTCACGTGGGGACCCCGGCAGCAGGACCCCGGGTCACGTGGGGACACCGGCCCCAGGTGACCGGGTCACGTGGGGATCCCGGACCCAAGTCAGCGGGTCACGTGGGGACACCGGACCCAGGTCCCCGGGTCACGTGGGGACCCCGGACCCAGGTCAGCGGGTCACGTGGGGACCCCGGACCCATGTCAGCGGGTCACGTGGGGACACCGGACCCAGGTCAGCGGGTCACGTGGGGACCCCGGCACCAGGACCCCGGGTCACGTGGGGACACCGGACCCAGGTCGGCGGGTCACGTGGGGACACCGGACCCAGGTCAGTGGGTCACGTGGGGACTCCGGCACCAGGACCCCGGGTCACGTGGGGACACCGGACCCAGGTCCCCGGGTCACGTGGGGACCCCGGCACCAGGACCCCGGGTCATGTGGGGACGTTGGCCCCAGGTCAGCGGGTCACGTGGGGACCCCGGCACCAGGACCCCGGGTCACGTGGGGACACCGGCCCCAGGTGACCGGGTCACGTGGGGACACCGGCCCCAGGTCACCGGGTCACTTGGGGACCCCGGACCCAGGTCAGCGGGTCACGTGGGGACACCGGCTCCAGGTCACCGGGTCAGGTCGGGACCCCGGACCCAGGTCGGGTCATGTCACGTCCCATGCCCGGGTCCCCGGGTTGGATTTTTACCCAGGCCCCGGGTCACAGGGTCATGTCGGCTCAACGGCCTGGGTACAACGGTCTGGTGACCACCCCGACCCCAGGTCCCCGGGTCATGACGGGACACCGGACCAGGTCCCCGAGTCCGGTCGACACCACAGCCCCAGGTCCCCGGGTCAGGTCGGCACCCCGGAACCAGGTCACCGGGTCATGTCGGGACCCAGCCCGGGTCCCCGGGACGGGTTTTTACCCAAGCCCCAGATCACCGGGTCCTGTCGGGACCCCGGCCCACGTCCCCTGTACAGGTCGTTACCCCTGCCCCGGGTCACGTCGGGTCGCTGTCCCGGGTACCAGTGTCAGGTGACCACCCCGGCCCCGGGAGACGGAGTCATACCGGTTCCCCGGCCCGGGTCCCCGGGTCAGGTGGTTACCCTGGCCCCAGGTCACCGGGTCAGGTCGGGACCCCAGACCCAGGTCAGCGGGTCACGTGGGGACACCGGCCCCAGGTGACCGGGTCACGTGGGGACACCGGCCCCAGGTGACCGGGTCACGTGGGGACCCCGGACCCAGGTCAGAGGGTCACGTGGGGACACCGGCAGCAGGACCCCGGGTCACGTGGGGACCCCGGACCCAGGTCAGCGGGTCACGTGGGGACCCCGGCAGCAGGACCCCGGGTCACGTGGGGACACCGGCCCCAGGTGACCGGGTCACGTGGGGATCCCGGACCCAAGTCAGCGGGTCACGTGGGGACACCGGCCCCAGGTCCCCGGGTCACGTGGGGACCCCGGCCCCAGGTCAGCGGGTCACGTGGGGACCCCGGCACTAGGACCCCGGGACACGTGGGGACACCGGCCCCAGGTGACCGGGTCACGTGGGGACACCGGACCCAGGTCCCCGGGTCACGTGGGGACACCGGACCCAGTTCAGCGGGTCACGTGGGGACACCGGACCCAGGTCAGCGGGTCAGGTGGGGACACCGGCAGCAGGACCCCGGGTCACGTGGGGACCCCGGACCCAGGTCAGCGGGTCACGTGGGGACCCCGTCAGCAGGACCCCGGGTCACGTGGGGACACCGGCCCCAGGTGACCGGGTCACGTGGGGATCCCGGACCCAAGTCAGCGGGTCACGTGGGGACACCGGCCCCAGGTCCCCGGGTCACGTGGGGACCCCGGACCCAGGTCAGCGGGTCACGTGGGGACCCCGGACCCATGTCAGCGGGTCACGTGGGGACACCGGACCCAGGTCAGCGGGTCACGTGGGGACCCCGGCACCAGGACCCCGGGTCACGTGGGTACACCGGACCCAGGTCCCCGGGTCACTTGGGGACACCGGACCCAGGTCAGCGGGTCACGTGGGGACCCCGGCACCAGGACCCCGGGTCATGTGGGGACCCCGGACCCAGGTCAGCGGGTCACGTGGGGACCCCGGCACCAGGACCCCGGGTCACGTGGGGACCCCGGCCCCAGGTCAGCGGGTCACGTGGGGACACCGGCCCCAGGTCAGCGGGTCACGTGGGGACCCCGGACCCATGTCAGCGGGTCACGTGGGGACACCAGACCCAGGTCAGCGGGTCACGTGGGGACACCGGACCCAGGTCCCCGGGTCACGTGGGGACACCGGACCCAGGTCAGCGGGTCACGTGGGGACCCCGGCACCAGGACCCCGGGTCACGTGGGGACCCCGGCCCCAGATCAGCGGGTCACGTGGGGACCCCGGCACCAGGACCCCGGGTCACGTGGGGACCCCGGCCCCAGGTCAGCGGGTCACGTGGGGACACCGGCCCCAGGTCAGCGGGTCACGTGGGGACCCCGGACCCAGGTCAGCGGGTCACGTGGGGACACCAGCCCCAGGTCCCCGGGTCACGTGGGGACCCCGGCCCCAGGTCAGCGGGTCACGTGGGGACCCCGGCTCCAGGACCCCGGGTCACGTGGGGACCCCGGCCCCAGGTCAGCGGGTCACGTGGGGACCCCGGACCCAGGTCACCTGGTCATGTCTGGTACCCAGCCTGGTTCCCAGGTTCCGATGACCACCCCGGCACCAGGACCCCGGGTCACGTGGGGACACCGGCCCCAGGTGACCGGGTCACGTGGGGACACCGGCCCCAGGTCACCGGGTCACTTGGGGACCCCGGACCCAGGTCAGCGGGTCACGTGGGGACACCGGCTCCAGGTCACCGGGTCAGGTCGGGACCCCGGACCCAGGTCGGGTCATGTCACGTCCCATGCCCGGGTCCCCGGGTTGGATTTTTACCCAGGCCCCGGGTCACAGGGTCATGTCGGCTCAACGGCCTGGGTACAACGGTCTGGTGACCACCCCGACCCCAGGTCCCCGGGTCATGACGGGACACCGGACCAGGTCCCCGAGTCCGGTCGACACCACAGCCCCAGGTCCCCGGGTCAGGTCGGCACCCCGGAACCAGGTCACCGGGTCATGTCGGGACCCAGCCCGGGTCCCCGGGACGGGTTTTTACCCAAGCCCCAGATCACCGGGTCCTGTCGGGACCCCGGCCCAGGTCCCCTGTACAGGTCGTTACCCCTGCCCCGGGTCACGTCGGGTCGCTGTCCCGGGTACCAGTGTCAGGTGACCACCCCGGCCCCGGGAGACGGAGTCATACCGGGTCCCCGGCCCGGGTCACCGGATCAGGTGGTTACCCTGGCCCCAGGTCACCGGGTCAGGTCGGGACCCCGGACCCAGGTCCCCAGGTCGTATCGGGTCGCTGCCCCGGGTACCAGTGTCGGGTGACATCCCCGGCCCCAGGTCCCCGGGTCACGTGGGGTCCCCGGCCCGGGTCCCCGGGTTGCATCGGGACACCAGCGAAGGATCACCGGGTCCTGTCGGGTCCCCGGCCCGGGTCCCCTGGACAGGTCGTTAACCCGGCCCCGGGTCACCGGGTCATGTCGCGCACCCGGCCTGGTTCCCAGGTTCCGGTGACCACCCCGGCATCAGGACCCCGGGTCACGTGGGGACACCGGCCCCAGGTCAGCGGGTCACGTGGGGACCCCGGCCCCAGGTCACCTGGTCATGTCTGGTACCCAGCCTGGTTCCCAGGTTCCGATGACCACCCCGGCACCAGGACCCCGGGTCACGTGGGGACCCCGGCCCCAGGTCAGCGGGTCACGTGGGGACACCGGCCCCAGGTCACCGGGTCACGTGGGGACCCCGGACCCAGGTCAGCGGATCACGTGGGGACACCGGCCCAAGGACCCCGGGTCACGTGGGGACACCGGACCCAGGTCAGCGGGTCACGTGGGGACCCCGGACCCAGGTCAGCGGGTCACGTGGGGACACCGGCCCCAGTTCACCGGGTCACGTGGGGACCCTGGACCCAGGTCAGCGGGTCATGTCACGTCCCATGCCCGGGTCCCCGGGTTGGATTTTTACCCAGGCCCCGGGTCACAGGGTCATGTCGGGTCAACGGCCTGGGTACAACGGTCTGGTGACCACCCCGACCCCAGGTCCCCGGGTCATGACGGGACACCGGACCAGGTCCCCGAGTCCGGTTGACACCACAGCCCCAGGTCCCCGGGTCAGGTCGGCACCCCGGAACCAGGTCACCGGGTCATGTCGGGACCCAGCCCGGGTCCCCGGGACGGGTTTTTACCCAAGCCCCAGATCACCGGGTCCTGTCGGGACCCCGGCCCAGGTCCCCTGGACAGGTCGTTACCCCGGCCCCAGGTCACCGGGTCATGTCGGGTCGCTGTCCCGGGTACCAGTGTCAGGTGACCACCCCGGCCCCGGGAGACGGAGTCATACCGGGTCCCCGGCCCGGGTCCCCGGGTCAGGTGGTTACCCTGGCCTCAGGTCACCGGGTCATGTCGCGACCCCGGACCCAGGTCCCCGGGTCGTATCGGGTCGCTGCCCCGGGTACCAGTGTCGGGTGACATCCCCGGCCCCAGGTCCCCGGGTCACGTGGGGTCCCCGGCCCGGGTCCCCGGGTTGCATCGGGACACCAGCGAAGGATCACCGGGTCCTGTCGGGTCCCCGGCCCGGGTCCCCTGGACAGGTCGTTAACCCGGCCCCGGGTCACCGGGACATGTCGCGCACCCGGCCTGGTTCCCAGGTTCCGGTGACCACCCCGGCACCAGGACCCCGGGTCACGTGGGGACCCCGGCCCCAGGTCAGCGGGTCACGTGGGGACCCCGGCCCCAGGTCACCTGGTCATGTCTGGTACCCAGCCTGATTCCCAGGTTCCGATGACCACCCCGGCACCAGGACCCCGGGTCACGTGGGGACACCGGCCCCAGGTGACCGGGTCACGTGGGGACACCGGCCCCAGGTGACCGGGTCACGTGGGGACCCCGGACCCAGGTCAGCGGGTCACGTGGGGACACCGGCAGCAGGACTCCGGGTCACGTGGGGACCCCGGACCCAGGTCAGCGGGTCACGTGGGGACCCCGGCAGCAGGACCCCGGGTCACGTGGGGACACCGGCCCCAGGTGACCGGGTCACGTGGGGACCCCGGACCCAGGTCAGCGGGTCACGTGGGGACCCCGGACCCATGTCAGCGGGTCACGTGGGGACACCGGACCCAGGTCAGCGGGTCACGTGGGGACCCCGGCACCAGGACCCCGGGTCACGTGGGGACACCGGACCCAGGTCGGCGGGTCACGTGGGGACACCGGACCCAGGTCAGTGGGTCACGTGGGGACTCCGGCACCAGGACCCCGGGTCACGTGGGGACACCGGACCCAGGTCCCCGGGTCACGTGGGGACCCCGGCACCAGGACCCCGGGTCATGTGGGGACGCCGGCCCCAGGTCAGCGGGTCACGTGGGGACCCCGGCACCAGGACCCCGGGTCACGTGGGGACACCGGCCCCAGGTGACCGGGTCACGTGGGGACACCGGACCCAGGTCCCCGGGTCACGTCGGGACACCGGACCCAGGTCAGCGGGTCACGTGGGGACACCGGACCCAGGTCAGCGGGTCACGTGGGGACCCCGGCACCAGGACCCCGGGTCACGTGGGGACACCGGACCCAGGTCAGCGGGTCACGTGGGGAAACCGGACCCAGGTCAGCGGGTCACGTGGGGACTCCGGCACCAGGACCCCGGGTCACGTGGGGACACCGGACCCAGGTCCCCGGGTCACGTGGGGACCCCGGCACCAGGACCCCGGGTCATGTGGGGACCCCGGACCCAGGTCAGCGGGTCACGTGGGGACCCCGGCACCAGGACCCCGGGTCACGTGGGGACACCGGACCCAGGTCAGCGGGTCACGTGGGGACACCGGCCCCAGGTCAGCGGGTCACGTGGGGACCCCGGACCCATGTCAGCGGGTCACGTGGGGACACCGGACCCAGGTCAGCGGGTCATGTGGGGACACCGGACCCAGGTCCCCGGGTCACGTGGGGACACCGGCCCCAGGTCAGCGGGTCACGTGGGGACCCCGGCACCAGGACCCCGGGTCACGTGGGGACCCCGGCCCCAGGTCAGCGGGTCACGTGGGGACCCCGGCACCAGGACCCCGGGTCACGTGGGGACCCCGGCCCCAGGTCAGCGGGTCACGTGGGGACACCGGCCCCAGGTCAGCGGGTCACGTGGGGACCCCGGACCCAGGTCAGCGGGTCACGTGGGGACACCAGCCCCAGGTCCCCGGGTCACGTGGGGACCCCGGCCCCAGGTCAGCGGGTCACGTGGGGACCCCGGCACCAGGACCCCGGGTCACGTGGGGACCCCGGCCCCAGGTCAGCGGGTCACGTGGGGACCCCGGACCCAGGTCACCTGGTCATGTCTGGTACCCAGCCTGGTTCCCAGGTTCCGATGACCACCCCGGCACCAGGACCCCGGGTCACGTGGGGACACCGGCCCCAGGTGACCGGGTCACGTGGGGACACCGGCCCCAGGTCACCGGGTCACTTGGGGACCCCGGACCCAGGTCAGCGGGTCACGTGGGGACACCGGCTCCAGGTCACCGGGTCACGTCGGGACCCCGGACCCAGGTCGGGTCATGTCACGTCCCATGCCTGGGTCCCCGGGTTGGATTTTTACCCAGGCCCCGGGTCACAGGGTCATGTCGGCTCAACGGCCTGGGTACAACGGTCTGGTGACCACCCCGACCCCAGGTCCCCGGGTCATGACGGGACACCGGACCAGGTCCCCGAGTCCGGTCGACACCACAGCCCCAGGTCCCCGGGTCAGGTCGGCACCCCGGAACCAGGTCACCGGGTCATGTCGGGACCCAGCCCGGGTCCCCGGGACGGGTTTTTACCCAAGCCCCAGATCACCGGGTCCTGTCGGGACCCCGGCCCACGTCCCCTGTACAGGTCGTTACCCCTGCCCCGGGTCACGTCGGGTCGCTGTCCCGGGTACCAGTGTCAGGTGACCACCCCGGCCCCGGGAGACGGAGTCATACCGGTTCCCCGGCCCGGGTCCCCGGGTCAGGTGGTTACCCTGGCCCCAGGTCACCGGGTCAGGTCGGGACCCCGGACCCAGGTCAGCGGGTCACGTGGGGACACCGGCCCCAGGTGACCGGGTCACGTGGGGACACCGGCCCCAGGTGACCGGGTCACGTGGGGACCCCGGACCCAGGTCAGCGGGTCACGTGGGGACACCGGCAGCAGGACCCCGGGTCACGTGGGGACCCCGGACCCAGGTCAGCGGGTCACGTGGGGACCCCGGCAGCAGGACCCCGGGTCACGTGGGGACACCGGCCCCAGGTGACCGGGTCACGTGGGGATCCCGGACCCAAGTCAGCGGGTCACGTGGGGACACCGGACCCAGGTCCCCGGGTCAGGTGGTTACCCTGGCCCCAGGTCACCGGGTCAGGTCGGGACCCCGGACCCAGGTCAGCGGGTCACGTGGGGACACCGGCCCCAGGTCACCGGGTCATGACGGGACACCGGACCAGGTCCCCGAGTCCGGTCGACACCACAGCCCCAGGTCACCGGGTCAGGTCGGCACCCCGGAACCAGGTCACCGGGTCATGTCGGGACCCAGCCCGGGTCCCCGGGACGGGTTTTTACCCAAGCCCCAGATCACCGGGTCCTGTCGGGTCCCCGGCCCAGGTCCCCTGGACAGGTCGTTACCCCGGCCCCGGGTCATGTCGGGTCGCTGTCCTGGGTACCAGTGTCAGGTGACCACCCCGGCCCCGGGAGACGGAGTCATACCGGGTCCCTGGCCCGGGTCCCCGGATCAGGTGGTTACCCTGGCCCCAGGTCACCGGGTCAGGTCGGGACCCCGGACCCAGGTCCCCGGGTCGTATCGGGTCGCTGCCCCGGGTACCAGTGTCGGGTGACATCCCCAGCCCCAGGTCCCCGGGTCACGTGGGGTCCCCGGCCCGGGTCCCCGGGTTGCATCGGGACACCAGCGAAGGATCACCGGGTCCTGTCGGGTCCCCGGCCCGGGTCCCCTGGACAGGTCGTTAACCCGGCCCCGGGTCACCGGTTCATGTCGCGCACCCGGCCTGGTTCCCAGGTTCCGGTGACCACCCCGGCATCAGGACCCTGGGTCACGTGGGGACACCGGCCCCAGGTGACCGGGTCACGTGGGGACACCGGCCCCAGGTGACCGGGTCATGTGGGGACCCCGGACCCAGGTCAGCGGGTCACGTGGGGACCCCGGCCCCAGGTCAGCGGGTCACGTGGGGACCCCGGACCCAGGTCAGCGGGTCACGTGGGGACACCGGCCCCAGTTCACCGGGTCAGGTCGGGACCCCGGACCCAGGTCAGCGGGTCATGTCACGTCCCATGCCCGGGTCCCCGGGTTGGATTTTTACCCAAGCCCCGGGTCACAGGGTCATGTCGGGTCAACGGCCTGGGTACAACGGTCTGGTGACCACCCCGACCCCAGGTCCCCGGGTCATGACGGGACACCGGACCAGGTCCCCGAGTCAGGTCGACACCACAGCCCCAGGTCCCCGGGTCAGGTCAGCACCCCGGAACCAGGTCACCGGGTCATGTCGGGACCCAGCCCGGGTCCCCGGGACGGGTTTTTACCCAAGCCCCAGATCACCGGGTCCTGTCGGGACCCCGGCCCAGGTCCCCTGGACAGGTCGTTACCCCCGGCCCCAGGTCACCGGGTCATGTCGGGTCGCTGTCCCGGGTACCAGTGTCAGGTGACCACCCCGGCCCCGGGAGACGGAGTCATACCGGGTCCCCGGCCCGGGTCCCCGGGTCAGGTGGTTACCCTGGCCTCAGGTCACCGGGTCATGTCGCGACCCCGGACCCAGGTCCCCGGGTCGTATCGGGTCGCTGCCCCGGGTACCAGTGTCGGGTGACATCCCCAGCCCCAGGTCCCCGGGTCACGTGGGGTCCCCGGCCCGGGTCCCCGGGTTGCATCGGGACACCAGCGAAGGATCACCGGGTCCTGTCGGGTCCCCGGCCCGGGTCCCCTGGACAGGTCGTTAACCCGGCCCCGGGTCACCGGGACATGTCGCGCACCCGGCCTGGTTCCCAGGTTCCGGTGACCACCCCGGCACCAGGACCCCGGTTCACGTGGGGACACCGGCCCCAGGTCACCGGGTCACGTGGGGACCCCGGACCCAGGTCAGCGGGTCACGTGGGGACACCGGCAGCAGGACCCCGGGTCACGTGGGGACCCCGGACCCAGGTCAGCGGGTCACGTGGGGACCCCGGCAGCAGGACCCCGGGTCACGTGGGGACACCGGCCCCAGGTGACCGGGTCACGTGGGGATCCCGGACCCAAGTCAGCGGGTCACGTGGGGACACCGGACCCAGGTCAGCGGGTCACGTGGGGACCCCGGCCCCAGGTCAGCGGGTCACGTGGGGACCCCGGACCCATGTCAGCGGGTCACGTGGGGACACCGGACCCAGGTCAGCGGGTCACGTGGGGACCCCGGCACCAGGACCCCGGGTCACGTGGGGACACCGGACCCAGGTCAGCGGGTCACGTGGGGACACCGGACCCAGGTCAGCGGGTCACGTGGGGACTCCGGCACCAGGTCCCCGGGTCACGTGGGGACACCGGACCCAGGTCCCCGGGTCACGTGGGGACCCCGGCACCAGGACCCCGGGTCATGTGGGGACCCCGGACCCAGGTCAGCGGGTCACGTGGGGACCCCGGCACCAGGACCCCGGGTCACGTGGGGACCCCGGCCCCAGGTCAGCGGGTCACGTGGGGACACCGGCCCCAGGTCAGCGGGTCACGTGGGGACCCCGGACCCATGTCAGCGGGTCACGTGGGGACACTGGACCCAGGTCAGCGGGTCACGTGGGGACACCGGACCCAGGTCCCCGGGTCACGTGGGGACCCCGGCACCAGGACCCCGGGTCACGTGGGGACCCCGGCACCAGGACCCCGGGTCATGTCTGGTACCCAGCCTGGTTCCCAGGTTCCGATGACCACCCCGGCACCAGGACCCCGGGTCACGTGGGGACACCGGCCCCAGGTGACCGGGTCACGTGGGGACACCGGCCCCAGGTGACCGGGTCATGTGGGGACCCCGGACCCAGGTCAGCGGGTCACGTGGGGACACCGGACCCAGGTCAGCGGGTCACGTGGGGACACCTGACCCAGGTCAGCGGGTCACGTGGGGACCCCGGCACCAGGTCACCGAGTCAGGTCGGGACCCCGGACCCAGGTCGGGTCATGTCACGTCCCATGCCCGGGTCCCCGGGTTGGATTTTTACCCAGGCCCCGGGTCACAGGGTCATGTCGGCTCAACGGCCTGGGTACAACGGTCTGGTGACCACCCCGACCCCAGGTCCCCGGGTCATGACGGGACACCGGACCAGGTCCCCGAGTCCGGTCGACACCACAGCCCCAGGTCCCCGGGTCAGGTCGGCACCCCGGAACCAGGTCACCGGGTCATGTCGGGACCCAGCCCGGGTCCCCGGGACGGGTTTTTACCCAAGCCCCAGATCACCGGGTCCTGTCGGGACCCCGGCCCACGTCCCCTGTACAGGTCGTTACCCCTGCCCCGGGACACGTCGGGTCGCTGTCCCGGGTACCAGTGTCAGGTGACCACCCCGGCCCCGGGAGACGGAGTCATACCGGTTCCCCGGCCCGGGTCCCCGGGTCAGGTGGTTACCCTGGCCCCAGGTCACCGGGTCAGGTCGGGACCCCGGACCCAGGTCAGCGGGTCACGTGGGGACACCGGCCCCAGGTCACCGGGTCATGACGGGACACCGGACCAGGTCCCCGAGTCCGGTCGACACCACAGCCCCAGGTCACCGGGTCACGTCGGCACCCCGGAACCAGGTCACCGGGTCATGTCGGGACCCAGCCCGGGTCCCCGGGACGGGTTTTTACCCAAGCCCCAGATCACCGGGTCCTGTCGGGTCCCCGGCCCAGGTCCCCTGGACAGGTCGTTACCCCGGCCCCGGGTCACGTCGGGTCGCTGTCCCGGGTACCAGTGTCAGGTGACCACCCCGGCCCCGGGAGACGGAGTCATACCGGGTCCCCGGCCCGGGTCCCCGGATCAGGTGGTTACCCTGGCCCCAGGTCACCGGGTCAGGTCGGGACCCCGGACCCAGGTCCCCGGGTCGTATCGGGTCGCTGCCCCGGGTACCAGTGTCGGGTGACATCCCCAGCCCCAGGTCCCCGGGTCACGTGGGGTCCCCGGCCCGGGTCCCCGGGTTGCATCGGGACACCAGCGAAGGATCACCGGGTCCTGTCGTGTCCCCGGCCCGGGTCCCCTGGACAGGTCGTTAACCCGGCCCCGGGTCACCGGGTCATGTCGCGCACCCGGCCTGGTTCCCAGGTTCCGGTGACCACCCCGGCATCAGGACCCTGGGTCACGTGGGGACACCGGCCCCAGGTCAGCGGGTCACGTGGGGACCCCGGCCCCAGGTCACCTGGTCATGTCTGGTACCCAGCCTGATTCCCAGGTTCCGATGACCACCCTGGCACCAGGACCCCGGGTCACGTGGGGACACCGGCCCCAGGTGACCGGGTCACGTGGGGACACCGGCCCCAGGTGACCGGGTCATGTGGGGACCCCGGACCCAGGTCAGCGGGTCACGTGGGGACACCGGACCCAGGTCAGCGGGTCACGTGGGGACACCTGACCCAGGTCAGCGGGTCACGTGGGGACCCCGGCACCAGGACCCCGGGTCACGTGGGGACCCCGGACCCAGGTCACCTGGTCATGTCTGGTACCCAGCCTGGTTCCCAGGTTCCAATGACCACCCCGGCACCAGGACCCCGGGTCACGTGGGGACACCGGCCCCAGGTGACCGGGTCACGTGGGGACACCGGCCCCAGGTCACCGGGTCACTTGGGGACCCCGGACCCAGGTCAGCGGGTCACGTGGGGACCCCGGCACCAGGTCACCGGGTCAGGTCGGGACCCCGGACCCAGGTCGGGTCATGTCACGTCCCATGCCCGGGTCCCCGGGTTGGATTTTTACCCAGGCCCCGGGTCACAGGGTCATGTCGGCTCAACGGCCTGGGTACAACGGTCTGGTGACCACCCCGACCCCAGGTCCCCGGGTCATGACGGGACACCGGACCAGGTCCCCGAGTCCGGTCGACACCACAGCCCCAGGTCCCCGGGTCAGGTCGGCACCCCGGAACCAGGTCACCGGGTCATGTCGGGACCCAGCCCGGGTCCCCGGGACGGGTTTTTACCCAAGCCCCAGATCACCGGGTCCTGTCGGGACCCCGGCCCACGTCCCCTGTACAGGTCGTTACCCCTGCCCCGGGACACGTCGGGTCGCTGTCCCGGGTACCAGTGTCAGGTGACCACCCCGGCCCCGGGAGACGGAGTCATACCGGTTCCCCGGCCCGGGTCCCCGGGTCAGGTGGTTACCCTGGCCCCAGGTCACCGGGTCAGGTCGGGACCCCGGACCCAGGTCAGCGGGTCACGTGGGGACACCGGCCCCAGGTCACCGGGTCATGACGGGACACCGGACCAGGTCCCCGAGTCCGGTCGACACCACAGCCCCAGGTCACCGGGTCACGTCGGCACCCCGGAACCAGGTCACCGGGTCATGTCGGGACCCAGCCCGGGTCCCCGGGACGGGTTTTTACCCAAGCCCCAGATCACCGGGTCCTGTCGGGTCCCCGGCCCAGGTCCCCTGGACAGGTCGTTACCCCGGCCCCGGGTCACGTCGGGTCGCTGTCCCGGGTACCAGTGTCAGGTGACCACCCCGGCCCCGGGAGACGGAGTCATACCGGGTCCCCGGCCCGGGTCCCCGGATCAGGTGGTTACCCTGGCCCCAGGTCACCGGGTCAGGTCGGGACCCCGGACCCAGGTCCCCGGGTCGTATCGGGTCGCTGCCCCGGGTACCAGTGTCGGGTGACATCCCCAGCCCCAGGTCCCCGGGTCACGTGGGGTCCCCGGCCCGGGTCCCCGGGTTGCATCGGGACACCAGCGAAGGATCACCGGGTCCTGTCGTGTCCCCGGCCCGGGTCCCCTGGACAGGTCGTTAACCCGGCCCCGGGTCACCGGGTCATGTCGCGCACCCGGCCTGGTTCCCAGGTTCCGGTGACCACCCCGGCATCAGGACCCTGGGTCACGTGGGGACACCGGCCCCAGGTCAGCGGGTCACGTGGGGACCCCGGCCCCAGGTCACCTGGTCATGTCTGGTACCCAGCCTGATTCCCAGGTTCCGATGACCACCCTGGCACCAGGACCCCGGGTCACGTGGGGACACCGGCCCCAGGTGACCGGGTCACGTGGGGACACCGGCCCCAGGTGACCGGGTCATGTGGGGACCCCGGACCCAGGTCAGCGGGTCACGTGGGGACACCGGACCCAGGTCAGCGGGTCACGTGGGGACACCTGACCCAGGTCAGCGGGTCACGTGGGGACCCCGGCACCAGGACCCCGGGTCACGTGGGGACCCCGGACCCAGGTCACCTGGTCATGTCTGGTACCCAGCCTGGTTCCCAGGTTCCAATGACCACCCCGGCACCAGGACCCCGGGTCACGTGGGGACACCGGCCCCAGGTGACCGGGTCACGTGGGGACACCGGCCCCAGGTCACCGGGTCACTTGGGGACCCCGGACCCAGGTCAGCGGGTCACGTGGGAACACCGGCTCCAGGTCACCGGGTCAGGTCGGGACCCCGGACCCAGGTCGGGTCATGTCACGTCCCATGCCCGGGTCCCCGGGTTGGATTTTTACCCAGGCCCCGGGTCACAGGGTCATGTCGGCTCAACGGCCTGGGTACAACGGTCTGGTGACCACCCCGACCCCAGGTCCCCGGGTCATGACGGGACACCGGACCAGGTCCCCGAGTCCGGTCGACACCACAGCCCCAGGTCCCCGGGTCAGGTCGGCACCCCGGAACCAGGTCACCGGGTCATGTCGGGACCCAGCCCGGGTCCCCGGGACGGGTTTTTACCCAAGCCCCAGATCACCGGGTCCTGTCGGGACCCCGGCCCAGGTCCCCTGGACAGGTCGTTACCCCGGCCCCAGGTCACCGGGTCATGTCGGGTCGCTGTCCCGGGTACCAGTGTCAGGTGACCACCCCGGCCCCGGGAGACGGAGTCATACCGGGTCCCCGGCCCGGGTCCCCGGGTCAGGTGGTTACCCTGGCCTCAGGTCACCGGGTCATGTCGCGACCCCGGACCCAGGTCCCCGGGTCGTATCGGGTCGCTGCCCCGGGTACCAGTGTCGGGTGACATCCCCGGCCCCAGGTCCCCGGGTCACGTGGGGTCCCCGGCCCGGGTCCCCGGGTTGCATCGGGACACCAGCGAAGGATCACCGGGTCCTGTCGGGTCCCCGGCCCGGGTCCCCTGGACAGGTCGTTAAGCCGGCCCCGGGTCGCCGGGACATGTCGCGCACCCGGCCTGGTTCCCAGGTTCCGGTGACCACCCCGGCACCAGGACCCCGGGTCACGTGGGGACCCCGGCCCCAGGTCAGCGGGTCACGTGGGGACCCCGGCACCAGGACCCCGGGTCATGTCTGGTACCCAGCCTGATTCCCAGGTTCCGATGACCACCCCGGCACCAGGACCCCGGGTCACGTGGGGACACCGGCCCCAGGTGACCGGGTCACGTGGGGACACCGTCCCCAGGTCACCGGGTCACTTGGGGACCCCGGACCCAGGTCAGCGGGTCACGTGGGGACACCGGCTCCAGGTCACCGGGTCAGGTCGGGACCCCGGACCCAGGTCGGGTCATGTCACGTCCCATTCCCGGGTCCCCAGGTTGGATTTTTACCCAGGCCCCGGGTCACAGGGTCATGTCGGGTCAACGGCCTGGGTACAACGGTCTGGTGACCACCCCGACCCCAGGTCCCCGGGTCATGACGGGACACCGGACCAGGTCCCCGAGTCCGGTCGACACCACAGCCCCAGGTCCCCGGGTCAGGTCGGCACCCCGGAACCAGGTCACCGGGTCATGTCGGGACCCAGCCCGGGTCCCCGGGACGGGTTTTTACCCAAGCCCCAGATCACCGGGTCCTGTCGGGACCCCGGCCCACGTCCCCTGTACAGGTCGTTACCCCTGCCCCGGGACACGTCGGGTCGCTGTCCCGGGTACCAGTGTCAGGTGACCACCCCGGCCCCGGGAGACGGAGTCATACCGGTTCCCCGGCCCGGGTCCCCGGATCAGGTGGTTACCCTGGCCCCAGGTCACCGGGTCAGGTCGGGACCCCGGACCCAGGTCAGCGGGTCACGTGGGGACACCGGCCCCAGGTCACCGGGTCATGACGGGACACCGGACCAGGTCCCCGAGTCCGGTCGACACCACAGCCCCAGGTCCCCGGGTCAGGTCGGCACCCCGGAACCAGGTCACCGGGTCATGTCGGGACCCAGCCCGGGTCCCCGGGACGGGTTTTTACCCAAGCCCCAGATCACCGGGTCCTGTCGGGACCCCGGCCCAGGTCCCCTGGACAGGTCGTTACCCCGGCCCCAGGTCACCGGGTCATGTCGGGTCGCTGTCCCGGGTACCAGTGTCAGGTGACCACCCCGGCCCCGGGAGACGGAGTCATACCGGGTCCCCGGCCCGGGTCCCCGGGTCAGGTGGTTACCCTGGCCTCAGGTCACCGGGTCATGTCGCGACCCCGGACCCAGGTCCCCGGGTCGTATCGGGTCGCTGCCCCGGGTACCAGTGTCGGGTGACATCCCCGGCCCCAGGTCCCCGGGTCACGTGGGGTCCCCGGCCCGGGTCCCCGGGTTGCATCGGGACACCAGCGAAGGATCACCGGGTCCTGTCGGGTCCCCGGCCCGGGTCCCCTGGACAGGTCGTTAACCCGGCCCCGGGTCGCCGGGACATGTCGCGCACCCGGCCTGGTTCCCAGGTTCCGGTGACCACCCCGGCACCAGGACCCCGGGTCACGTGGGGACCCCGGCCCCAGGTCAGCGGGTCACGTGGGGACCCCGGCACCAGGACCCCGGGTCATGTCTGGTACCCAGCCTGATTCCCAGGTTCCGATGACCACCCCGGCACCAGGACCCCGGGTCACGTGGGGACACCGGACCCAGGTCAGCGGGTCACGTGGGGACACCGTCCCCAGGTCACCGGGTCACTTGGGGACCCCGGACCCAGGTCAGCGGGTCACGTGGGGACACCGGCTCCAGGTCACCAGGTCAGGTCGGGACCCCGGACCCAGGTCGGGTCATGTCACGTCCCATTCCCGGGTCCCCAGGTTGGATTTTTACCCAGGCCCCGGGTCACAGGGTCATGTCGGGTCAACGGCCTGGGTACAACGGTCTGGTGACCACCCCGACCCCAGGTCCCCGGGTCATGACGGGACACCGGACCAGGTCCCCGAGTCCGGTCGACACCACAGCCCCAGGTCCCCGGGTCAGGTCGGCACCCCGGAACCAGGTCACCGGGTCATGTCGGGACCCAGCCCGGGTCCCCGGGACGGGTTTTTACCCAAGCCCCAGATCACCGGGTCCTGTCGGGACCCCGGCCCACGTCCCCTGTACAGGTCGTTACCCCTGCCCCGGGACACGTCGGGTCGCTGTCCCGGGTACCAGTGTCAGGTGACCACCCCGGCCCCGGGAGACGGAGTCATACCGGGTCCCCGGCCCGGGTCCCAGGATCAGGTGGTTACCCTGGCCCCAGGTCACCGGGTCAGGTCGGGACCCCGGACCCAGGTCAGCGGGTCACGTGGGGACACCGGCCCCAGGTCACCGGGTCATGACGGGACACCGGACCAGGTCCCCGAGTCCGGTCGACACCACAGCCCCAGGTCCCCGGGTCAGGTCGGCACCCCGGAACCAGGTCACCGGGTCATGTCGGGACCCAGCCCGGGTCCCCGGGACGGGTTTTTACCCAAGCCCCAGATCACCGGGTCCTGTCGGGTCCCCGGCCCAGGTCCCCTGGACAGGTCGTTACCCCGGCCCCGGGTCACGTCGGGTCGCTGTCCCGGGTACCAGTGTCAGGTGACCACCCCGGCCCCGGGAGACGGAGTCATACCGGGTCCCCGGCCCGGGTCCCCGGATCAGGTGGTTACCCTGGCCCCAGGTCACCGGGTCAGGTCGGGACCCCGGACCCAGGTCCCCGGGTCGTATCGGGTCGCTGCCCCGGGTACCAGTGTCGGGTGACATCCCCAGCCCCAGGTCCCCGGGTCACGTGGGGTCCCCGGCCCGGGTCCCCGGGTTGCATCGGGACACCAGCGAAGGATCACCGGGTCCTGTCGGGTCCCCGGCCCGGGTCCCCTGGACAGGTCGTTAACCCGGCCCCGGGTCACCGGGTCATGTCGCGCACCCGGCCTGGTTCCCAGGTTCCGGTGACCACCCCGGCATCAGGACCCTGGGTCACGTGGGGACACCGGCCCCAGGTCAGCGGGTCACGTGGGGACCCCGGCCCCAGGTCACCTGGTCATGTCTGGTACCCAGCCTGGTTCCCAGGTTCCGATGACCACCCCGGCACCAGGACCCCGGGTCACGTGGGGACACCGGCCCCAGGTGACCGGGTCACGTGGGGACACCGGCCCCAGGTGACCGGGTCACGTGGGGACCCCGGACCCAGGTCAGCGGGTCACGTGGGGACACCGGCCCCAGGTCACCGGGTCACGTGGGGACCCCGGACCCAGGTCAGCGGGTCACGTGGGGACACCGGCCCCAGTTCACCGGGTCAGGTCGGGACCCCGGACCCAGGTCAGCGGGTCACGTGGGGACACCGGCCCCAGGACCCCGGGTCACGTGGGGACCCCGGCCCCAGGTCAGCGGGTCACGTGGGGACACCGGCCCCAGGTCCCCGGGTCACGTGGGGACCCCGGACCCAGGTCAGCGGGTCACGTGGGGACACCAGCCCCAGGTCCCCGGGTCACGTGGGGACCCCGGACCCAGGTCAGCGGGTCACGTGGGGACCCCGGCACCAGGACCCCGGGTCACGTGGGGACCCCGGCCCCAGGTCAGCGGGTCACGTGGGGACCCCGGACCCAGGTCACCTGGTCATGTCTGGTACCCAGCCTGGTTCCCAGGTTCCGATGACCACCCCGGCACCAGGACCCCGGGTCAGGTGGGGACACCGGCCCCAAGTGACCGGGTCACGTGGGGACACCGGCACCAGGTGACTGGGTCACGTGGGGACCCCGGACCCAGGTCAGCGGGTCACGTGGGGACACCGGCTCCAGGTCACCGGGTCAGGTCGGGACCCCGGACCCAGGTCGGGTCATGTCACGTCCCATGCCCGGGTCCCCGGGTTGGATTTTTACCCAGGCCCCGGGTCACAGGGTCATGTCGGCTCAACGGCCTGGGTACAACGGTCTGGTGACCACCCCGACCCCAGGTCCCCGGGTCATGACGGGACACCGGACGAAGTCCCCGAGTCCGGTCGACACCACAGCCCCAGGTCCCCGGGTCAGGTCGGCACCCCGGAACCAGGTCACCGGGTCATGTCGGGACCCAGCCCGGGTCCCCTGTACAGGTCGTTACCCCTGCCCCGGGTCACGTCGGGTCGCTGTCCCGGGTACCAGTGTCAGGTGACCACCCCGGCCCCGGGAGACGGAGTCATACCGGGTCCCCGGCCCGGGTCCCCGGATCAGGTGGTTACCCTGGCCCCAGGTCACCGGGTCAGGTCGGGACCCCGGACCCAGGTCAGCGGGTCACGTGGGGACACCGGCCCCAGTTCACCGGTTCAGGTCGGGACCCCGGACCCATGTCAGCGGGAAACGTGGGGACACCGGCCCCAGGACCCCGGGTCACGTGGGGACCCCGGCCCCAAGTCAGCGGGTCACGTGGGGACACCGGCCCCAGGTCCCCGGGTCACGTGGGGACCCCGGACCCAGGTCAGCGGGTCACGTGGGGACACCAGCCCCAGGACCCCGGGTCACGTTGGGACCCCGGCCCCAGGTCAGCGGGTCACGTGGGGACCCCGGACCCAGGTCACCTGGTCATGTCTGGTACCCAGCCTGGTTCCCAGGTTCCGATGACCACCCCGGCACCAGGACCCCGGGTCACGTGGGGACACCGGCCCCAGGTGACCGGGTCACGTGGGGACACCGGCACCAGGTGACCGGGTCACGTGGGGACCCCGGACCCAGGTCAGCGGGTCACGTGGGGACACCGGCTCCAGGTCACCGGGTCAGGTCGGGACCCCGGACCCAGGTCGGGTCATGTCACGTCCCATGCCCGGGTCCCCGGGTTGGATTTTTACCCAGGCCCCGGGTCACAGGGTCATGTCGGCTCAACGGCCTGGGTACAACGGTCTGGTGACCACCCCGACCCCAGGTCCCCGGGTCATGACGGGACACCGGACCAGGTCCCCGAGTCCGGTCGACACCACAGCCCCAGGTCCCCGGGTCAGGTCGGCACCCCGGAACCAGGTCACCGGGTCATGTCGGGACCCAGCCCGGGTCCCCGGGACGGGTTTTTACCCAAGCCCCAGATCACCGGGTCCTGTCGGGACCCCGGCCCAGGTCCCCTGGACAGGTCGTTACCCCGGCCCCGGGTCACCGGGTCACGTCGGGTCGCTGTCCCGGGTACCAGTGTCAGGTGACCACCCCGGCCCCGGGAGACGGAGTCATACCGGTTCCCCGGCCCGGGTCCCCGGGTCAGGTGGTTACCCTGGCCCCAGGTCACCGGGTCAGGTCGGGACCCCGGACCCAGGTCAGTGGGTCACGTGGGGACACCGGCCCCAGGTCACCGGGTCATGACGGAACACCGGACCAGGTCCCCGAGTCCGGTCGACACCACAGCCCCAGGTCCCCTGGTCAGGTCGGCACCCCGGAACCAGGTCACCGGGTCATGTCGGGACCCAGCCCGGGTCCCCGGGACGGGTTTTTACCCAAGCCCCAGATCACCGGGTCCTGTCGGGTCCCCGGCCCACGTCCCCTGGACAGGTCGTTACCCCGGCCCCGGGTCACCGGGTCATGTCAAGTCGCTGTCCCGGGTACCAGTGTCAGGTGACCACCCCGGCCCCGGGAGACGGAGTTATACCGGGTCCCCGGCCCGGGTCCCCGGATCAGGTGGTTACCCTGGCCCCAGGTCACCGGGTCAGGTCGGGACCCCGGACCCAGGTCCCCGGGTCGTATCGGGTCGCTGCCCCGGGTACCAGTGTCGGGTGACATCCCCAGCCCCAGGTCCCCGGGTCCTGTCGGGTCCCCGGCCCGGGTCCCCTGGACAGGTCGTTAACCCGGCCCCGGGTCACCGGGTCATGTCGCGCACCCGGCCTGGTTCCCAGGTTCCGGTGACCACCCCGGCATCAGGACCCTGGGTCACGTGGGGACACCGGCCCCAGGTCAGCGGGTCACGTGGGGACCCCGGCCCCAGGTCACCTGGTCATGTCTGGTACCCAGCCTGGTTCCCAGGTTCCGATGACCACCCCGGCACCAGGACCACGGGTCACGTGGGGACACCGGCCCCAGGTGACCGGGTCACGTGGGGACACCTGCAGCAGGACCCCGGGTCACGTGGGGACCCCGGACCCAGGTCAGCGGGTCACGTGGGGACCCCGGCAGCAGGACCCCGGGTCACGTGGGGACACCGGCCCCAGGTCACTGGGTCACGTGGGGATCCCGGACCCAAGTCAGCGGGTCACGTGGGGACACCGGACCCAGGTCCCCGGGTCACGTGGGGACCCCGGACCCAGGTCAGCGGGTCACGTGGGGACCCCGGCAGCAGGACCCCGGGTCACGTGGGGACACCGGCCCCAGGTCAGCGGGTCACGTGGGGACCCCGGACCCATGTCAGCGGGTCACGTGGGGACACTGGACCCAGGTCAGCGGGTCACGTGGGGACCCCGGCACCAGGACCCCGGGTCACGTGGGGACCCCGGCCCCAGGTCAGCGGGTCACGTGGGGACCCCGGACCCATGTCAGCGGGTCACGTGGGGACACCGGACCCAGGTCAGCGGGTCACGTGGGGACACCGGACCCAGGTCCCCGGGTCACGTGGGGACACCGGACCCAGGTCAGCGGGTCACGTGGGGACCCCGGACCCAGGACCCCGGGTCACGTGGGGACACCGGACCCAGGTCAGCGGGTCACGTGGGGACCCCGGCACCAGGACCCCGGGTCACGTGGGGACCCCGGCCCCAGGTCAGCGGGTCACGTGGGGACACCGGCCCCAGGTCAGCGGGTCACGTGGGGACCCCGGACCCAGGTCAGCGGGTCACGTGGGGACACCAGCCCCAGGTCCCCGGGTCACGTGGGGACCCCGGCCCCAGGTCAGCGGGTCACGTGGGGACCCCGGCACCAGGACCCCGGGTCACGTGGGGACCCCGGCCCCAGGTCAGCGGGTCACGTGGGGACCCCGGACCCAGGTCACCTGGTCATGTCTGGTACCCAGCCTGGTTCCCAGGTTCCGATGACCACCCCGGCACCAGGACCCCGGGTCACGTGGGGACACCGGCCCCAGGTGACCGGGTCACGTGGGGACACCGGCCCCAGGTCACCGGGTCACTTGGGGACCCCGGACCCAAGTCAGCGGGTCACGTGGGGACACCGGCTCCAGGTCACCGGGTCAGGTCGGGACCCCGGACCCAGGTCGGGTCATGTCACGTCCCATGCCCGGGTCCCCGGGTTGGATTTTTACCCAGGCCCCGGGTCACAGGGTCATGTCGGCTCAACGGCCTGGGTACAACGGTCTGGTGACCACCCCGACCCCAGGTCCCCGGGTCATGACGGGACACCGGACCAAGTCCCCGAGTGCGGTCGACACCACAGCCCCAGGTCCCCGGGTCAGGTCGGCACCCCGGAACCAGGTCACCGGGTCATGTCGGGACCCAGCCCGGGTCCCCGGGACGGGTTTTTACCCAAGCCCCAGATCACTGGGTCCTGTCGGGACCCCGGCCCAGGTCCCCTGTACAGGTCGTTACCCCTGCCCCGGGTCACGTCGGGTCGCTGTCCCGGGTACCAGTGTCAGGTGACCACCCCGGCCCCGGGAGACGGAGTCATACCGGTTCCCCGGCCCGGGTCCCCGGATCAGGTGGTTACCCTGGCCCCAGGTCACCGGGTCAGGTCGGGACCCCGGACCCAGGTCAGCGGGTCACGTGGGGACACCGGCCCCAGGTCACCGGGTCATGACGGGACACCGGACCAGGTCCCCGAGTCCGGTCGACACCACAGCCCCAGGTCACTGGGTCAGGTCGGCACCCCGGAACCAGGTCACCGGGTCATGTCGGGACCCAGCCCGGGTCCCCGGGACGGGTTTTTACCCAAGCCCCAGATCACCGGGTCCTGTCGGGTCCCCGGCCCAGGTCCCCTGGACAGGTCGTTACCCCGGCCCCGGGTCACGTCGGGTCGCTGTCCCGGGTACCAGTGTCAGGTGACCACCCCGGCCCCGGGAGACGGAGTCATACCGGGTCCCCGGCCCGGGTCCCCGGATCAGGTGGTTACCCTGGCCCCAGGTCACCGGGTCAGGTCGGGACCCCGGACCCAGGTCCCCGGGTCGTATCGGGTCGCTCCCCGGGTACCAGTGTCGGGTGACATCCCCAGCCCCAGGTCCCCGGGTCACGTGGGGTCCCCGGCCCGGGTCCCCGGGTTGCATCGGGACACCAGCGAAGGATCACCGGGTCCTGTCGGGTCCCCGGCCCGGGTCCCCTGGACAGGTCGTTAACCCGGCCCCGGGTCACCGGGTCATGTCGCGCACCCGGCCTGGTTCCCAGGTTCCGGTGACCACCCCGGCATCAGGACCCTGGGTCACGTGGGGACACCGGCCCCAGGTCAGCGGGTCACGTGGGGACCCCGGCCCCAGGTCACCTGGTCATGTCTGGTACCCAGCCTGGTTCCCAGGTTCCGATGACCACCCCGGCACCAGGACCCCGGGTCACGTGGGGACACCGGCCCCAGGTGACCGGGTCACGTGGGGACACCGGCCCCAGGTGACCGGGTCACGTGGGGACCCCGGACCCAGGTCAGCGGGTCACGTGGGGACACCGGCCCCAGGTCACCGGGTCACGTGGGGACCCCGGACCCAGGTCAGCGGGTCACGTGGGGACACCGGCCCCAGTTCACCGGTTCAGGTCGGGACCCCGGACCCAGGTCAGCGGGTCACGTGGGGACACCGGCCCCAGGACCCCGGGTCACGTGGGGACCCCGGCCCCAGGTCAGCGGGTCACGTTGGGACACCGGCCCCAGGTCCCCGGGTCACGTGGGGACCCCGGACCCAGGTCAGCGGGTCACGTGGGGACACCAGCCCCAGGTCCCCGGGTCACGTGGGGACCCCGGCCCCAGGTCAGCGGGTCACGTGGGGACACCGGACCCAGGTCACCTGGTCATGTCTGGTACCCAGCCTGGTTCCCAGGTTCCGATGACCACCCCGGCACCAGGACCCCGGGTCACGTGGGGACACCGGCCCCAGGTCCCCGGGTCACGTGGGGACACCGGCACCAGGTGACTGGGTCACGTGGGGACCCCGGACCCAGGTCAGCGGGTCACGTGGGGACACCGGCTCCAGGTCACCGGGTCAGGTCGCGACCCCGGACCCAGGTCACCGGGTCATGTCTGGTACCCAGCCTGGTTCCCAGGTTCCGATGACCACCCCGGCACCAGGACCCCGGGTCACGTGGGGACACCGGCCCCAGGTGACCGGGTCAGAGGGGACCCCGGACCCAGGTCAGCGGGTCACGTGGGGACACCGGCCCCAGGTCACCGGGTCACGTGGGGACCCCGGACCCAGGTCAGCGGGTCACGTGGGGACACCGGCCCCAGTTCACCGGGTCAGGTCGGGTCCCCGGACCCAGGTCAGCGGGTCATGTCACGTCCCATGCCCGGGTCCCCGGGTTGGATTTTTACCCAGGCCCCGGGTCACAGGGTCATGTCGGGTCAACGGCCTGGGTACAACGGTCTGGTGACCACCCCGACCCCAGGTCCCCGGGTCATGACGGGACACCGGACCAGGTCCCCGAGTCCGGTCGACACCACAGCCCCAGGTCCCCGGGTCAGGTCGGCACCCCGGAACCAGGTCACCGGGTCATGTCGGGACCCAGCCCGGGTCCCCGGGACGGGTTTTTACCCAAGCCCCAGATCACCGGGTCCTGTCGGGACCCCGGCCCAGGTCCCCTGGACAGGTCGTTACCCCGGCCCCGGGTCACCGGGTCACGTCGGGTCGCTGTCCCGGGTACCAGTGTCAGGTGACCACCCCGGCCCCGGGAGACGGAGTCATACCGGTTCCCCGGCCCGGGTCCCCGGGTCAGGTGGTTACCCTGGCCCCAGGTCACCGGGTCAGGTCGGGACCCCGGACCCAGGTCAGCGGGTCACGTGGGGACACCGGCCCCAGGTCACCGGGTCATGACGGGACACCGGACCAGGTCCCCGAGTCCGGTCGACACCACAGCCCCAGGTCACCGGGTCAGGTCGGCACCCAAGAACCAGGTCACCGGGTCATGTCGGGACCCAGCCCGGGTCCCCGGGACGGGTTTTTACTGAAGCCCCAGATCACCGGGTCCTGTCGGGTCCCCGGCCCAGGTCCCCTGGACAGGTCGTTACCCCGGCCCCGGGTCACCGGGTCATGTCAAGTCGCTGTCCCGGGTACCAGTGTCAGGTGACCACCCCGGCCCCGGGAGACGGAGTCATACCGGTTCCCCGGCCCGGGTCCCCGGGTCAGGTGGTTACCCTGGCCCCAGGTCACCGGGTCAGGTCGGGACCCCGGACCCAGGTCAGCGGGTCACGTGGGGACACCGGCCCCAGGTCACCGGGTCATGACGGGACACCGGACCAGGTCCCCGAGTCCGGTCGACACCACAGCCCCAGGTCACCGGGTCACGTCGGCACCCCGGAACCAGGTCACCGGGTCATGTCGGGACCCAGCCCGGGTCCCCGGGACGGGTTTTTACCCAAGCCCCAGATCACCGGGTCCTGTCGGGTCCCCGGCCCAGGTCCCCTGGACAGGTCATTACCCCGGCCCCGGGTCACCGGGTCATGTCAAGTCGCTGTCCCGTGTACCAGTGTCAGGTGACCACCCCGGCCCCGGGAGACGGAGTCATACCGGGTCCCCGGCCCGGGTCCCCGGATCAGGTGGTTACCCTGGCCCCAGGTCACCGGGTCAGGTCGGGACCCCGGACCCAGGTCCCCGGGTCGTATCGGGTCGCTGCCCCGGGTACCAGTGTCGGGTGACATCCCCAGCCCCAGGTCCCCGGGTCACGTGGGGTCCCCGGCCCGGGTCCCCGGGTTGCATCGGGACACCAGCGAAGGATCACCGGGTCCTGTCGGGTCCCCGGCCCGGGTCCCCTGGACAGGTCGTTAACCCGGCCCCGGGTCACCGGGTCATGTCGCGCACCCGGCCTGGTTCCCAGGTTCCGGTGACCACCCCGGCATCAGGACCCTGGGTCACGTGGGGACACCGGCCCCAGGTCAGCGGGTCAAGTGGGGACCCCGGCCCCAGGTCAGCGGGTCACGTGGGGACACCGGCCCCAGGTCAGCGGGTCACGTGGGGACCCCGGACCCAGGTCAGCGGGTCACGTGGGGACACCAGCCCCAGGTCCCCGGGTCACGTGGGGACCCCGGCCCCATGTCAGCGGGTCACGTGGGGACTCCGGCACCAGGACCCCGGGTCACGTGGGGACCCCGGCCCCAGGTCAGCGGGTCACGTGGGGACCCCGGACCCAGGTCACCTGGTCATGTCTGGTACCCAGCCTGGTTCCCAGGTTCCGATGACCACCCCGGCACCAGGACCCCGGGTCACGTGGGGACACCGGCCCCAGGTGACCGGGTCACGTGGGGACACCGGCCCCAGGTGACCGGGTCACGTGGGGACACCGGCCCCAGGTGACCGGGTCACGTGGGGATCCCGGACCCAAGTCAGCGGGTCACGTGGGGACACCGGACCCAGGTCCCCGGGTCACGTGGGGACCCCGGACCCATGTCAGCGGGTCACGTGGGGACACCGGACCCAGGTCAGCGGGTCACGTGGGTACCCCGGCACCAGGACCCCGGGTCACGTGGGGACACCGGACCCAGGTCAGCGGGTCACGTGGTGACACCGGACCCAGGTCAGCGGGTCACGTGGGGACCCCGGCACCAGGACCCCGGGTCACGTGGGGACACCGGACCCAGGTCCCCGGGTCACGTGGGGACACCGGACCCAGGTCAGCGGGTCACGTGGGGACCCCGGCACCAGGACCCCGGGTCACGTGGGGACCCCGGACCCAGGTCAGCGGGTCACGTGGGGACACCGGCACCACGACCCCGGGTCACGTGGGGACCCCGGCCCCAGGTCAGCGGGTCACGTGGGGACACCGGCCCCAGGTCAGCGGGTCACGTGGGGACCCCGGAACCATGTCAGCGGGTCACGTGGGGACACCGGACCCAGGTCAGCGGGTCACGTGGGGACCCCGGCACCAGGACCCCGGGTCACGTGGGGACACCGGACCCAGGTCCCCGGGTCACGTGGGGACCCCGGACCCAGGTCACCTGGTCATGTCTGGTACCCAGCCTGGTTCCCAGGTTCCGATGACCACCCCGGCAGCAGGTCCCCGGGTCACGTGGGGACCCCGGCCCCAGGTCAGCGGGTCACGTGGGGACCCCGGCCCCAGGTCAGCGGGTCACGTGGGGACACCGGCCCCAGGTCACCGGGTCACGTGGGGACCCCGGACCCAGGTCAGCGGGTCACGTGGGGACACCGGCCCCAGGTCAGCGGGTCACGTGGGGACACCGGCCCCAGGTCAGCGGGTCACGTGGGGACCCCGGACCCAGGACCCCGAGTCACGTGGGGACCCCGGCCCCAGGTCAGCGGGTCACGTGGTGACACCGGCACCACGACCCCGGGTCACGTGGGGACCCCGGCCCCAGGTCAGCGGGTCACGTGGGGACACCGGCCCCAGGTCAGCGGGTCACGTGGGGACCCCGGACCCATGTCAGCGGGTCACGTGGGGACACCGGACCCAGGTCCCCGGGTCACGTGGGGACACCGGACCCAGGTCAGCGGGTCACGTGGGGACCCCGGACCCAGGTCAGAGGGTCAGGTCGGGACCCCGGACCCAGGTCGGGTCATGTCACGTCCCATGCCCGGGTCCCCGGGTTGGATTTTTACCCAGGCCCCGGGTCACAGGGTCATGTCGGCTCAACGGCCTGGGTACAACGGTCTGGTGACCACCCCGACCCCAGGTCCCCGGGTCATGACGGGACACCGGACCAGGTCCCCGAGTCCAGTCGACACCACAGCCCCAGGTCCCCGGGTCAGGTCGGCACCCCGGAACCAGGTCACCGGGTCATGTCGGGACCCAGCCCGGGTCCCCGGGACGGGTTTTTACCCAAGCCCCAGATCACCGGGTCCTGTCGGGACCCCGGCCCAGGTCCCCTGGACAGGTCGTTACCCCGGCCCCGGGTCACCGGGTCATGTCGGGTCGCTGTCCCGGGTACCAGTGTCAGGTGACCACCCCGGCCCCGGGAGACGGAGTCATACCGGGTCCCCGGCCCGGGTCCCCGGGTCAGGTGGTTACCCTGGCCTCAGGTCACCGGGTCAGGTCGGGACCCCGGACCCAGGTCCCCGGGTCGTATCGGGTCGCTGCCCCGGGTACCAGTGTCGGGTGACATCCCCGGCCCCAGGTCCCCGGGTCACGTGGTGTCCCGGCCCGGGTCCCCGGGTTGCATTGGGACACCAGCGAAGGATCACCGGGTCCTGTCGGGTCCCCGGCCCGGGTCCCCTGGACAGGTCGTTAACCCGGCCCCGGGTCACCGGGACATGTCGCACACCCGGCCTGGTTCCCAGGTTCCGGTGACCACCCCGGCACCAGGACCCCGGGTCACGTGGGGACCCCGGCCCCAGGTCAGCGGGTCACGTGGGGACCCCGGCCCCAGGTCACCTGGTCATGTCTGGTACCCAGCCTGATTCCCAGGTTCCGATGACCACCCCGGCACCAGGACCCCGGGTCACGTGGGGACCCCGGCACCAGGACCCCGGGTCACGTGGGGACACCGGCACCAGGACCCCGGGTCACGTGGGGACCCCGGCCCCAGGTCAGCGGGTCACGTGGGGACCCCGGCACCAGGACCCCGGGTCACGTGGGGACACCGGCCCCAGGTGACCGGGTCACGTGGGGACACCGGCCCCAGGTCTACGGGTTACTTGGGGACCCCGGACCCAGGTCAGCGGGTCACGTGGGGACACCGGCTCCAGGTCACCGGGTCAGGTCGGGACCCCGGACCCAGGTCAGCGGGTCACGTGGGGACCCCGGCAGCAGGACCCTGGGTCACGTGGGGACACCGGCCCCAGGTGACCGGGTCACGTGGGGATCCCGGACCCAAGTCAGCGGGTCACGTGGGGACACCGGACCCAGGTCCCCGGGTCACGTGGGGACCCCGGACCCAGGTCAGCGGGTCACGTGGGGACCCCGGACCCATGTTCGCGGGTCACGTGGGGACACCGGACCCAGGTCAGCGGGTCACGTGGGGACCCCGGCACCAGGACCCCGGGTCACGTGGGGACACCGGACCCAGGTCAGCGGGTCACGTGGGGACACCGGACCCAGGTCAGCGGGTCACGTGGGGACTCCGGCACCAGGACCCCGGGTCACGTGGGGACCCCGGACCCAGGTCAGCGGGTCACGTGGGGACCCCGGCACCAGGACCCCGGGTCACGTGGGGACACCGGACCCAGGTCAGCGGGTCACGTGGGGACACCGGACCCAGGTCCCCGGGTCACATGGGGACCCCGGCACCAGGACCCCGGGTCATGTGGGGACCCCGGACCCAGGTCAGCGGGTCACGTGGGGACCCCGGCACCAGGACCCCGGGTCACGTGGGGACCCTGGCCCCAGGTCAGCGGGTCACGTGGGGACACCGGCCCCAGGTCAGCGGGTCACGTGGGGACCCCGGACCCATGTCAGCGGGTCACGTGGGGACACCGGACCCAGGTCAGCGGGTCACGTGGGGACACCGGACCCAGGTCCCCGGGTCACGTGGGGACACCGGACCCAGGTCAGCGGGTCACGTGGGGACCCCGGCACCAGGACCCCGGGTCACATGGGGACCCCGGCCCCAGGTCAGCGGGTCACGTGGGGACACCGGCCCCAGGTCACCGGGTCACGTGGGGACCCCGGACCCAGGTCAGCGGGTCACGTGGGGACACCAGCCCCAGGTCCCCGGGTCACGTGGGGACCCCAGCCCCAGGTCAGCGGGTCACGTGGGGACCCCGGCACCAGGACCCCGGGTCACGTGGGGACCCCGGCCCCAGGTCAGCGGGTCACGTGGGGACCCCGGCCCCAGGTCAACGGGTCATGTCTGGTACCCAGCCTGGTTCCCAGGTTCCGATGACCACCCCGGCACCAGGACCCCGGGTCACGTGGGGACACCGGCCCCAGGTGACCGGGTCACGTGGGGACACCGGCCCCAGGTCACCGGGTCACTTGGGGACCCCGGACCCAGGTCAGCGGGTCACGTGGGGACACCGGCTCCAGGTCACCAGGTCAGGTCGGGACCCCGGACCCAGGTCAGCGGGTCATGTCACGTCCCATGCCCGGGTCCCCGGGTTGGATTTTTACCCAGGCCCCGGGTCACAGGGTCATGTCGGGTCAACGGCCTGGGTACAACGGTCTGCTGACCACCCCGACCCCAGGTCCCCGGGTCAGGTCGGCACCCCGGAACCAGGTCACCGGGTCATGTCGGGACCCAGCCCGGGTCCCCGGGACGGGTTTTTACCCAAGCCCCAGATCACCGGGTCCTGTCGGGACCCCGGCCCAGGTCCCCTGGACAGGTCGTTACCCCGGCCCCGGGTCACCGGGTCACGTCGGGTCGCTGTCCCGGGTACCAGTGTCAGGTGACCACCCCGGCCCCGGGAGACGGAGTCATACCGGGTCCCCGGCCCGGGTCCCCGGGTCAGGTGGTTACCCTGGCCTCAGGTCACCGGGTCATGTCGCGACCCCGGACCCAGGTCCCCGGGTCGTATCGGGTCGCTGCCCCGGGTACCAGTGTCGGGTGACATCCCCGGCCCCAGGTCCCCGGGTCACGTGGGGTCCCCGGCCCGGGTCCCCGGGTTGCATCGGGACACCAGCGAAGGATCACCGGGTCCTGTCGGGTCCCCGGCCCGGGTCCCCTGGACAGGTCGTTAACCCGGCCCCGGGTCACCGGGACATGTCGCGCACCCGGCCTGGTTCCCAGGTTCCGGTGACCACCCCGGCACCATGACCCCGGGTCACGTGGGGACACCGGCCCCAGGTCAGCGGGTCACGTGGGGACCCCGGCCCCAGGTCACCGGGTCACGTGGGGACACCGGCAGCAGGACCCCGGGTCACGTGGGGACACCGGCCCCAGGTGACCGGGTCACGTGGGGATCCCGGACCCAGGTCAGCGGGTCACGTGGGGACACCGGACCCAGGTCCCTGGGTCACGTGGGGAGCCCGGACCCAGGTCAGCGGGTCACGTGGGGACCCCGGACCCATGTCAGCGGGTCACGTGGGGACACCGGACCCAGGTCAGCGGGTCACGTGGGGACCCCGGCACCAGGACCCCGGGTCACGTGGGGACACCGGACCCAGGTCCCCGGGTCACGTGGGGACACCGGACCCAGGTCAGCGGGTCACGTGGGGACTCCGGCACCAGGACCCCGGGTCACGTGGGGACACCGGACCCAGGTCCCCGGGTCACGTGGGGACCCCGGCACCAGGAACCCGGGTCATGTGGGGACCCCGGACCCAGGTCAGCGGGTCACGTGGGGACCCCGGCACCAGGACCCCGGGTCACGTGGGGACACCGGCACCAGGACCCCGGGTCACGTGGGGACCCCGGACCCAGGTGACCGGGTCACGTGGGGACCCCGGCACCAGGTCAGCGGGTCACGTGGGGACAGCGGACCCAGGTCCCAGGGTCATGTGGGGACCCCGGCCCCAGGTCAGCGGGTCACGTGTGGACCCCGGCACCAGGACCCCGGGTCACGTGGGGACCCCGGACCCAGGTCAGCGGGTCACGTGGGGACCCCGGCACCAGGACCCCGGGTCACGTGGGGACACCGGCCCCAGGTCAGCGGGTCACGTGGGGACCCCGGCCCCAGGTCAGCGGGTCACGTGGGGACCCCGGACCCAGGTCAGCGGGTCACGTGGGGACACCAGCCCCAGGTCCCCGGGTCACGTGGGGACCCCGGCCCCAGGTCAGCGGGTCACGTGGGGACCCCGGCACCAGGACCCCGGGTCACGTGGGGACCCCGGCCCCAGGTCAGCGGGTCACGTGGGGACCCTGGACCCAGGTCAACGGGTCATGTCTGGTACCCAGCCTGGTTCCCAGGTTCCGATGACCACCCCGGCACCAGGACCCCGGGTCACGTGGGGACACCGGCCCCAGGTGACCGGGTCACGTGGGGACACCGGCCCCAGGTCACCGGGTCACTTGGGGACCCCGGACCCAAGTCAGCGGGTCACGTGGGGACACCGGCTCCAGGTCACCGGGTCAGGTCGGGACCCCGGACCCAGGTCGGGTCATGTCACGTCCCATGCCCGGGTCCCCGGGTTGGATTTTTACCCAGGCCCCGGGTCACAGGGTCATGTCGGCTCAACGGCCTGGGTACAACGGTCTGGTGACCACCCCGACCCTAGGTCCCCGGGTCATGACGGGACACCGGACCAGGTCCCCGAGTCCGGTCGACACCACAGCCCCAGGTCCCCGGGTCAGGTCGGCACCCCGGAACCAGGTCACCGGGTCATGTCGGGACCCAGCCCGGGTCCCCGGGACGGGTTTTTACCCAAGCCCCAGATCACCGGGTCCTGTCGGGACCCCGGACCCAGGTCCCCGGGTCGTATCGGGTCGCTGCCCCGGGTACCAGTGTCGGGTGACATCCTCGACCCCAGGTCCCCGGGTCACGTGGGGTCCCCGGCCCGGGTCCCTGGGTTGCATCGGGACACCAGCGAAGGATCACCGGGTCCTGTCGGGTCCCCGGCCCGGGTCCCCTGGACAGGTCATTAACCCGGCCCCGGGTCACCGGGTCATGTCGCGCACCCGGCCTGGTTCCCAGGTTCCGGTGACCACCCCGGCATCAGGACCCTGGGTCACGTGGGGACACCGGCCCCAGGTCAGCGGGTCACGTGGGGACCCCGGCCCCAGGTCACCTGGTCATGTCTGGTACCCAGCCTGGTTCCCAGGTTCCGATGACCACCTCGGCACCAGGACCCCGGGTCACGTGGGGACACCGGCCCCAGGTGACCGGGTCACGTGGGGACACCAGCCCCAGGTGACCGGGTCAGAGGGGACCCCGGACCCAGGTCAGCGGGTCACGTGGGGACACCGGCCCCAGATCCCCGGGTCACGTGGGGACCCCGGACCCAGGTCAGCGGGTCACGTGGGGACACCGGCCCCAGTTCACCAGGTCAGGTCGGGTCCCCGGACCTAGGTCCGCGGGTCATGTCACGTCCCATGCCCGGGTCCCCGGGTTGGATTTTTACCCAGGCCCCGGGTCACAGGGTCATGTCGGGTCAACGGCCTGGGTACAACGGTCTGGTGACCACCCCGACCCCAGGTCCCCCGGTCATGACGGGACACCGGACCAGGTCCCCGAGTCCGGTCGACACCACAGCCCCAGGTCACCGGGTCAGGTCGGCACCCCGGAACCAGGTCACCGGGTCATGTCGGGACCCAGCCCGGGTCCCCGGGACGGGTTTTTACCCAAGCCCCAGATCACCGGGTCCTGTCGGGACCCCGGCCCAGGTCCCCTGGACAGGTCGTTACCCCGGCCCCGGGTCACCGGGTCACGTCGGGTCGCTGTCCCGGGTACCAGTGTCAGGTGACCACCCCGGCCCCGGGAGACGGAGTCATACCGGGTCCCCGGCCCGGGTCCCCGGATCAGGTGGTTACCCTGGCCCCAGGTCACCGGGTCAGGTCGGGACCCCGGACCCAGGTCCCCGGGTCGTATCGGGTCGCTGCCCCGGGTACCAGTGTCGGGTGACATCCCCAGCCCCAGGTCCCCGGGTCACGTGGGGTCCCCGGCCCGGGTCCCCGGGTTGCATCGGGACACCAGCGAAGGATCACCGGGTCCTGTCGGGTCCCCGGCCCGGGTCCCCTGGACAGGTCGTTAACCCGGCCCCGGGTCACCGGGTCATGTCGCGCACCCGGCCTCGTTCCCAGGTTCCGGTGACCACCCCGGCATCAGGACCCTGGGTCACGTGGGGACACCGGCCCCAGGTCAGCGGGTCACGTGGGGACCCCGGCCCCAGGTCACCTGGTCATGTCTGGTACCCAGCCTGGTTCCCAGGTTCCGATGACCACCCTGGCACCAGGACCCCGGGTCACGTGGGGACCCCGGCCCCAGGTGACCGGGTCACGTGGGGACACCGGCCCCAGGTGACCGGGTCACGTGGGGACCCCGGACCCAGGTCAGCGGGTCACGTGGGGACACCGGCCCCAGGTCAGCGGGTCACGTGGGGACCCCGGACCCAGGTCAGCGGGTCACGTGGGGACACCGGCCCCAGTTCACCGGGTCAGGTCGGGACCCCGGACCCAGGTCAGCGGGTCATGTCACGTCCCATGCCCGGGTCCCCGGGTTGGATTTTTACCCAGGCCCCGGGTCACAGGGTCATGTCGGCTCAACGGCCTGGGTACAACGGTCTGGTGACCACCCCGACCCCAGGTCCCCGGGTCATGACGGGACACCGGACCAGGTCCCCGAGTCCGGTCGACACCACAGCCCCAGGTCACCGGGTCAGGTCGGCACCCCGGAACCAGGTCACCGGGTCATGTCGGGACCCAGCCCGGGTCCCCGGGACGGGTTTTTACCCAAGCCCCAGATCACCGGGTCCTGTCGGGTCCCCGGCCCAGGTCCCCTGGACAGGTCGTTACCCCGGCCCCGGGTCACCGGGTCATGTCAAGTCGCTGTCCCGGGTACCAGTGTCAGGTGACCACCCCGGCCCCGGGAGACGGAGTCATACCGGGTCCCCGGCCCGGGTCCCCGGATCAGGTGGTTACCCTGGCCCCAGGTCACCGGGTCATGTCGCGACCCCGGACCCAGGTCCCCGGGTCGTATCGGGTCGCTGCCCCGGGTACCAGTGTCGGGTGACATCCCCGGCCCCAGGTCCCCGGGTCACGTGGGGTCCCCGGCCCGGGTCCCCGGGTTGAATCGGGACACCAGCGAAGGATCACCGGGTCCTGTCGGGTCCCCGGCCCGGGTCCCCTGGACAGGTCGTTAACCCGGCCCCGGGTCACCGGGACATGTCGCGCACCCGGCCTGGTTCCCAGGTTCCGGTGACCACCCCGGCACCAGGACCCCGGGTCACGTGGGGACCCCGGCCCCAGGTCAGCGGGTCACGTGGGGACCCCGGCCCCAGGTGACCGGGTCACGTGGGGACCCCGGCCCCAGGTCAGCGGGTCACGTGGGGACTCCGGCACCAGGACCCCGGGTCACGTGGGGACCCCGGACCCAGGTCAGCGGGTCACGTGGGGACCCCGGCACCAGGACCCCGGGTCACGTGGGGACCCCGGACCCAGGTCAGCGGGTCACGTGGGGACCCCGGCCCCAGGTCAGCGGGTCACGTGGGGACACCGGCCCCAGGTCAGCGGGTCACGTGGGGACCCCGGACCCAGGTCAGCGGGTCACGTGGGGACACCAGCCCCAGGTCCCCGGGTCACGTGGGGACCCCAGCCCCAGGTCAGCGGGTCACGTGGGGACCGCGGCACCAGGACCCCGGGTCACGTGGGGACCCCGGCCCCAGGTCAGCGGGTCACGTGGGGACCCCGGACCCAGGTCAGCGGGTCACGTGGGGACACCAGCCCTAGGACCCCGGGTCACGTGGGGACCCCAGCCCCAGGTCAGCGGGTCACGTGGGGACACCAGCCCCAGGTCCCCGGGTCACGTGGGGACCCCAGCCCCAGGTCAGCGGGTCACGTGGGGACCCCGGCACCAGTACCCCGGGTCACGTGGGGACCCCGGAACCAGGACCCCGGGTCACGTGGGGACCCCGGCCCCAGGTCAGCGGGTCACGTGGGGACCCCGGCACCAGGACCCCAGGTCACGTGGGGACACCGGCCCCAGGTGACCGGGTCACGTGGGGACACCGTCCCCAGGTCACCTGGTCACTTGGGGACCCCGGACCCAGGTCAGCGGGTCATGTGGGGACACCGGCTCCAGGTCACCGGGTCAGGTCGGGACCCCGGACCCAGGTCGGGTCATGTCACGTCCCATGCCCGGGTCCCCGGGTTGGATTTTTACCCAGGCCCCGGGTCACAGGGTCATGTCGGCTCAACGGCCTGGGTACAACGGTCTGGTGACCACCCCGACCCCAGGTCCCCGGGTCATGACGGGACACCGGACCAGGTCCCCGAGTCCGGTCGACACCACAGCCCCAGGTCCCCGGGTCAGGTCGGCACCCCGGAACCAGGTCACCGGGTCATGTCGGGACCCAGCCCGGGTCCCCGGGACGGGTTTTTACCCAAGCCCCAGATCACCGGGTCCTGTCGGGTCCCCGGCCCAGGTCCCCTGGACAGGTCGTTACCCCGGCCCCGGGTCACGTCGGGTCGCTGTCCCGGGTACCAGTGTCAGGTGACCACCCCGGCCCCGGGAGACGGAGTCATACCGGGTCCCCGGCCCGGGTCCCCTGGACAGGTCGTTAACCCGGCCCCGGGTCACCGGGACATGTCGCGCACCCGGCCTGGTTCCCAGGTTCTGGTGACCACCCCGGCACCAGGACCCCGGGTCACGTGGGGACCCCGGCCCCAGGTCAGCGGGTCACGTGGGGACCCCGGCCCCAGGTGACCGGGTCACGTGGGGACCCCGGCCCCAGGTCAGCGGGTCACGTGGGGACTCCGGCACCAGGACCCCGGGTCACGTGGGGACCCCGGACCCAGGTCAGCGGGTCACGTGGGGACCCCGGCACCAGGACCCCGGGTCACGTGGGGACCCCGGACCCAGGTCAGCGGGTCACGTGGGGACCCCGGCACCAGGACCCCGGGTCACGTGGGGACCCCGGCCCCAGGTCAGCGGGTCACGTGGGGACACCGGCCCCAGGTCAGCGGGTCACGTGGGGACCCCGGACCCAGGTCAGCGGGTCACGTGGGGACACCAGCCCCAGGTCCCCGGGTCACGTGGGGACCCCAGCCCCAGGTCAGCGGGTCACGTGGGGACCCCGGCACCAGGACCCCGGGTCACGTGGGGACCCCGGCCCCAGGTCAGCGGGTCACGTGGGGACCCCGGACCCAGGTCAGCGGGTCACGTGGGGACACCAGCCCTAGGACCCCGGGTCACGTGGGGACCCCAGCCCCAGGTCAGCGGGTCACGTGGGGACACCAGCCCCAGGTCCCCGGGTCACGTGGGGACCCCAGCCCCAGGTCAGCGGGTCACGTGGGGACCCCGGCACCAGTACCCCGGGTCACGTGGGGACCTCGGAACCAGGACCCCGGGTCACGTGGGGACCCCGGCCCCAGGTCAGCGGGTCACGTGGGGACCCCGGCACCAGGACCCCAGGTCACGTGGGGACACCGGCCCCAGGTGACCGGGTCACGTGGGGACACCGTCCCCAGGTCACCTGGTCACTTGGGGACCCCGGACCCAGGTCAGCGGGTCACGTGGGGACACCGGCTCCAGGTCACCGGGTCAGGTCGGGACCCCGGACCCAGGTCGGGTCATGTCACGTCCCATGCCCGGGTCCCCGGGTTGGATTTTTACCCAGGCCCCGGGTCACAGGGTCATGTCGGCTCAACGGCCTGGGTACAACGGTCTGGTGACCACCCCGACCCCAGGTCCCCGGGTCATGACGGGACACCGGACCAGGTCCCCGAGTCCGGTCGACACCACAGCCCCAGGTCACCGGGTCAGGTCGGCACACCGGAACCAGGTCACCGGGTCATGTCGGGACCCAGCCCGGGTCCCCGGGACGGGTTTTTACCCAAGCCCCAGATCACCGGGTCCTGTCGGGTCCCCGGCCCACGTCCCCTGGACAGGTCGTTACCCCGGCCCCGGGTCACGTCGGGTCGCTGTCCCGGGTACCAGTGTCAGGTGACCACCCCGGCCCCGGGAGACGGAGTCATACCGGTTCCCCGGCCCGGGTCCCCGGATCAGGTGGTTACCCTGGCCCCAGGTCACCGGGTCAGGTCGGGACCCAGCCCGGGTCCCCGGGACGGGTTTTTACCCAAGCCCCATATCACCGGGTCCTGTCGGGACCCCGGCCCAGGTCCCCTGGACAGGTCGTTACCCCGGCCCCGGGTCACCGGGTCATGTCGGGTCGCTGTCCCGGGTACCAGTGTCAGGTGACCACCCCGGCCCCGGGAGACGGAGTCATACCGGGTCCCCGGCCCGGGTCCCCAGGTCAGGTGGTTACCCTGGCCTCAGGTCACCGGGTCATGTCGCGACCCCGGACCCAGGTCCCCGGGTCGTATCGGGTCGCTGCCCCGGGTACCAGTGTCGGGTGACATCCCCAGCCCCAGGTCCCCGGGTCACGTGGGGTCCCCGGCCCGGGTCCCTGGGTTGCATCGGGACACCAGCGAAGGATCACCGGGTCCTGTCGGGTCCCCGGCCCGGGTCCCCTGGACAGGTCGTTAACCCGGCCCCGGGTCACCGGGACATGTCGCGCACCCGGCCTGGTTCCCAGGTTCCGGTGACCACCCCGGCACCAGGACCCTGGGTCACGTGGGGACCCCCGGCACCAGGACCCCGGGTCACGTGGGGACACCGGACCCAGGTCCCCGGGTCACGTGGGGATCCCGGACCCAAGTCAGCGGGTCACGTGGGGACCCCGGACCCAGGTCCCCGGGTCACGTGGGGACACCGGACCCAGGTCAGCGGGTCACGTGGGGACCCCGGACCCATGTCAGCGGGTCACGTGGGGACACCGGACCCAGGTCATCGGGTCACGTGGGGACCCCGGCCCCAGGACCCCGGGTCACGTGGGGACCCCGGCCCCAGGTCAGCGGGTCACGTGGGGACACCGGACCCATGTCAGCGGGTCACGTGGGGACTCCGGCACCAGGACCCCGGGTCACGTGGGGACACCGGACCCAGGTCCCCGGGTCACGTGGGGACCCCGGCACCAGGACCCCGGGTCATGTGGGGACCCCGGCCCCAGGTCAGCGGGTCACGTGGGGACCCCGACACCAGGTCAGCGGGTCACGTGGGGACCCCGGCCCCAGGTCAGCGGGTCACGTGGGGACACCTGCCCCAGGTCAACAGGTCACGTGGGGACCCCAGACCCATGTCAGCGGGTCACGTGGGGACACCGGAACCAGGTCACCGGGTCATGTCGGGACCCAGCCCGGGTCCCCGGGACGGGTTTTTACCCAAGCCCCAGATCACCGGGTCCTGTCGGGACCCCGGCCCAGGTCCCCTGGACAGGTCGTTACCCCGGCCCCGGGTCACCGGGTCACGTCGGGTCGCTGTCCCGGGTACCAGTGTCAGGTGACCACCCCGGCCCCGGGAGACGGAGTCATACCGGGTCCCCGGCCCGGGTCCCCGGATCAGGTGGTTACCCTGGCCCCAGGTCACCGGGTCAGGTCGGGACCCCGGACCCAGGTCCCCGGGTCGTATCGGGTCGCTGCCCCGGGTACCAGTGTCGGGTGACATCCCCAGCCCCAGGTCCCCGGGTCACGTGGGGTCCCCGGCCCGGGTCCCCGGGTTGCATCGGGACACCAGCGAAGGATCACCGGGTCCTGTCGGGTCCCCGGCCCGGGTCCCCTGGACAGGTCGTTAACCCGGCCCCGGGTCACCGGGTCATGTCGCGCACCCGGCCTCGTTCCCAGGTTCCGGTGACCACCCCGGCATCAGGACCCTGGGTCACGTGGGGACACCGGCCCCAGGTCAGCGGGTCACGTGGGGACCCCGGCCCCAGGTCACCTGGTCATGTCTGGTACCCAGCCTGGTTCCCAGGTTCCGATGACCACCCTGGCACCAGGACCCCGGGTCACGTGGGGACCCCGGCCCCAGGTGACCGGGTCACGTGGGGACACCGGCCCCAGGTGACCGGGTCACGTGGGGACCCCGGACCCAGGTCAGCGGGTCACGTGGGGACACCGGCCCCAGGTCACCGGGTCACGTGGGGACCCCGGACCCAGGTCAGCGGGTCACGTGGGGACACCGGCCCCAGTTCACCGGGTCAGGTCGGGACCCCGGACCCAGGTCAGCGGGTCATGTCACGTCCCATGCCCGGGTCCCCGGGTTGGATTTTTACCCAGGCCCCGGGTCACAGGGTCATGTCGGCTCAACGGCCTGGGTACAACGGTCTGGTGACCACCCCGACCCCAGGTCCCCGGGTCATGACGGGACACCGGACCAGGTCCCCGAGTCCGGTCGACACCACAGCCCCAGGTCACCGGGTCAGGTCGGCACCCCGGAACCAGGTCACCGGGTCATGTCGGGACCCAGCCCGGGTCCCCGGGACGGGTTTTTACCCAAGCCCCAGATCACCGGGTCCTGTCGGGTCCCCGGCCCAGGTCCCCTGGACAGGTCGTTACCCCGGCCCCGGGTCACCGGGTCATGTCAAGTCGCTGTCCCGGGTACCAGTGTCAGGTGACCACCCCGGCCCCGGGAGACGGAGTCATACCGGGTCCCCGGCCCGGGTCCCCGGATCAGGTGGTTACCCTGGCCCCAGGTCACCGGGTCATGTCGCGACCCCGGACCCAGGTCCCCGGGTCGTATCGGGTCGCTGCCCCGGGTACCAGTGTCGGGTGACATCCCCGGCCCCAGGTCCCCGGGTCACGTGGGGTCCCCGGCCCGGGTCCCCGGGTTGAATCGGGACACCAGCGAAGGATCACCGGGTCCTGTCGGGTCCCCGGCCCGGGTCCCCTGGACAGGTCGTTAACCCGGCCCCGGGTCACCGGGACATGTCGCGCACCCGGCCTGGTTCCCAGGTTCCGGTGACCACCCCGGCACCAGGACCCCGGGTCACGTGGGGACCCCGGCCCCAGGTCAGCGGGTCACGTGGGGACCCCGGCCCCAGGTGACCGGGTCACGTGGGGACCCCGGCCCCAGGTCAGCGGGTCACGTGGGGACTCCGGCACCAGGACCCCGGGTCACGTGGGGACCCCGGACCCAGGTCAGCGGGTCACGTGGGGACCCCGGCACCAGGACCCCGGGTCACGTGGGGACCCCGGACCCAGGTCAGCGGGTCACGTGGGGACCCCGGCACCAGGACCCCGGGTCACGTGGGGACCCCGGCCCCAGGTCAGCGGGTCACGTGGGGACACCGGCCCCAGGTCAGCGGGTCACGTGGGGACCCCGGACCCAGGTCAGCGGGTCACGTGGGGACACCAGCCCCAGGTCCCCGGGTCACGTGGGGACCCCAGCCCCAGGTCAGCGGGTCACGTGGGGACCCCGGCACCAGGACCCCGGGTCACGTGGGGACCCCGGCCCCAGGTCAGCGGGTCACGTGGGGACCCCGGACCCAGGTCAGCGGGTCACGTGGGGACACCAGCCCTAGGACCCCGGGTCACGTGGGGACCCCAGCCCCAGGTCAGCGGGTCACGTGGGGACACCAGCCCCAGGTCCCCGGGTCACGTGGGGACCCCAGCCCCAGGTCAGCGGGTCACGTGGGGACCCCGGAACCAGGACCCCGGGTCACGTGGGGACCCCGGCCCCAGGTCAGCGGGTCACGTGGGGACCCCGGCACCAGGACCCCAGGTCACGTGGGGACACCGGCCCCAGGTGACCGGGTCACGTGGGGACACCGTCCCCAGGTCACCTGGTCACTTGGGGACCCCGGACCCAGGTCAGCGGGTCACGTGGGGACACCGGCTCCAGGTCACCGGGTCAGGTCGGGACCCCGGACCCAGGTCGGGTCATGTCACGTCCCATGCCCGGGTCCCCGGGTTGGATTTTTACCCAGGCCCCGGGTCACAGGGTCATGTCGGCTCAACGGCCTGGGTACAACGGTCTGGTGACCACCCCGACCCCAGGTCCCCGGGTCATGACGGGACACCGGACCAGGTCCCCGAGTCCGGTCGACACCACAGCCCCAGGTCACCGGGTCAGGTCGGCACACCGGAACCAGGTCACCGGGTCATGTCGGGACCCAGCCCGGGTCCCCGGGACGGGTTTTTACCCAAGCCCCAGATCACCGGGTCCTGTCGGGTCCCCGGCCCACGTCCCCTGGACAGGTCGTTACCCCGGCCCCGGGTCACGTCGGGTCGCTGTCCCGGGTACCAGTGTCAGGTGACCACCCCGGCCCCGGGAGACGGAGTCATACCGGGTCCCCGGCCCGGGTCCCCTGGACAGGTCGTTAACCCGGCCCCGGGTCACCGGGACATGTCGCGCACCCGGCCTGGTTCCCAGGTTCCGGTGACCACCCCGGCACCAGGACCCCGGGTCACGTGTTGACCCCGGCCCCAGGTCAGCGGGTCACGTGGGGACCCCGGCCCCAGGTGACCGGGTCACGTGGGGACCCCGGCCCCAGGTCAGCGGGTCACGTGGGGACTCCGGCACCAGGACCCCGGGTCACGTGGGGACCCCGGCCCCAGGTCAGCGGGTCACGTGGGGACCCCGGCACCAGGACCCCGGGTCACGTGGGGACCCCGGACCCAGGTCAGCGGGTCACGTGGGGACCCCGGCACCAGGACCCCGGGTCACGTGGGGACCCCGGCCCCAGGTCAGCGGGTCACGTGGGGACACCGGCCCCAGGTCATCGGGTCACGTGGGGACCCCTGACCCAGGTCAGCGGGTCACGTGGGGACACCAGCCCCAGGTCCCCGGGTCACGTGGGGACCCCAGCCCCAGGTCAGCGGGTCACGTGGGGACCCCGGCACCAGGACCCCGGGTCACGTGGGGACCCCGGCCCCAGGTCAGCGGGTCACGTGGGGACCCCGGACCCAGGTCAGCGGGTCACGTGGGGACACCAGCCCTAGGACCCCGGGTCACGTGGGGACCCCAGCCCCAGGTCAGCGGGTCACGTGGGGACACCAGCCCCAGGTCCCCGGGTCACGTGGGGACCCCAGCCCCAGGTCAGCGGGTCACGTGGGGACCCCGGCACCAGTACCCCGGGTCACGTGGGGACCCCGGAACCAGGACCCCGGGTCACGTGGGGACCCCGGCCCCAGGTCAGCGGGTCACGTGGGGACCCCGGCACCAGGACCCCAGGTCACGTGGGGACACCGGCCCCAGGTGACCGGGTCACGTGGGGACACCGTCCCCAGGTCACCTGGTCACTTGGGGACCCCAGACCCAGGTCAGCGGGTCACGTGGGGACCCCGGCCCCAGGTCACCGGGTCAGGTCGGGACCCCGGACCCAGGTCGGGTCATGTCACGTCCCATGCCCGGGTCCCCGGGTTGGATTTTTACCCAGGCCCCGGGTCACAGGGTCATGTCGGCTCAACGGCCTGGGTACAACGGTCTGGTGACCACCCCGACCCCAGGTCCCCGGGTCATGACGGGACACCGGACCAGGTCCCCGAGTCCGGTCGACACCACAGCCCCAGGTCACCGGGTCAGGTCGGCACACCGGAACCAGGTCACCGGGTCATGTCGGGACCCAGCCCGGGTCCCCGGGACGGGTTTTTACCCAAGCCCCAGATCACCGGGTCCTGTCGGGTCCCCGGCCCACGTCCCCTGGACAGGTCGTTACCCCGGCCCCGGGTCACGTCGGGTCGCTGTCCCGGGTACCAGTGTCAGGTGACCACCCCGGCCCCGGGAGACGGAGTCATACCGGGTCCCCGGCCCGGGTCCCCGGATCAGGTGGTTACCCTGGCCCCAGGTCACCGGGTCAGGTCGGGACCCCGGACCCAGGTCCCCGGGTCGTATCGGGTCGCTGCCCCGGGTACCAGTGTCGGGTGACATCCCCAGCCCCAGGTCCCCGGGTCACGTGGGGTCCCCGGCCCGGGTCCCCGGGTTGCATCGGGACACCAGCGTCCGGTCGACACCACAGCCCCAGGTCACCGGGTCAGGTCGGCACCCCGGAACCAGGTCACCGGGTCATGTCGGGACCCAGCCCGGGTCCCCGGGACGGGTTTTTACCCAAGCCCCAGATCACCGGGTCCTGTCGGGTCCCCGGCCCAGGTCCCCTGGACAGGTCGTTACCCCGGCCCCGGGTCACCGGGTCATGTCGGGTCGCTGTCCCGGGTACCAGTGTCAGGTGACCACCCCGGCCCCGGGAGACGGAGTCATACCGGGTCCCCGGCCCGGGTCCCCGGATCAGGTGGTTACCCTGGCTCCAGGTCACCGGGTCAGGTCGGGTCGCTGTCCCGGGTACCAGTGTCAGGTGACCACCCCGGCCCCGGGAGACGGAGTCATACCGGGTCCCCGGCCCGGGTCCCCGGATCAGGTGGTTACCCTGGCCCCAGGTCACCGGGTCAGGTCGGGACCCCGGACCCAGGTCCCCGGGTCGTATCGGGTCGCTGCCCCGGGTACCAGTGTCGGGTGACATCCCCAGCCCCAGGTCCCCGGGTCACGTGGGGTCCCCGGCCCGGGTCCCCGGGTTGCATCGGGACACCAGCGAAGGATCACCGGGTCCTGTCGGGTCCCCGGCCCGGGTCCCCTGGACAGGTCGTTAACCCGGCCCCGGGTCACCGGGTCATGTCGCGCACCCGGCCTGGTTCCCAGGTTCCGGTGACCACCCCGGCATCAGGACCCCGGGTCACGTGGGGACACCGGCCCCAGGTCAGCGGGTCACGTGGGGACCCCGGCCCCAGGTCACCTGGTCATGTCTGGTACCCAGCCTGATTCCCAGGTTCCGATGACCACCCCGGCACCAGGACCCCGGGTCACGTGGGGACACCGGCCCCAGGTGACCGGGTCACGTGGGGACACCGGCCCCAGGTCACCGGGTCACGTGGGGACCCCGGACCCAGGTCAGCGGGTCACGTGGTGACCCCGGCAGCAGGACCCCGGGTCACATGGGGACACCGGCCCCAGGTGACCGGGTCACGTGGGGATCCCAGACCCGAGTCAGCGGGTCACGTGGGGACACCGGACCCAGGTCCCCGGGTCACGTGGGGACCCCGGACCCAGGTCAGCGGGTCACGTGGGGACCCCGGACCCATGTCAGCGGGTCACGTGGGGACACCGGCCCCAGGTCAGCGGGTCACGTGGGGACCCCGGACCCATGTCAGCGGGTCACGTGGGGACACCGGACCCAGGTCCCCGGGTCACGTGGGGACACCGGACCCAGGTCAGCGGGTCACGTGGGGACCCCGGCACCAGGACCCCGGGTCACGTGGGGACCCCGGACCCAGGTCAGCGGGTCAAGTGGGGACCCCGGCACCAGGACCCCGGGTCACGTGGGGTTCCCGGCCCCAGGTCAGCGGGTCACGTGGGGACACCGGCCCCAGGTCAGCGGGTCACGTGGGGACCCCGGACCCAGGTCACCTGGTCATGTCTGGTACCCAGCCTGGTTCCCAGGTTCCGATGACCACCCCGGCACCAGGACCCCGGGTCACGTGGGGACACCGGCCCCAGGTCACCGGGTCACTTGGGGACCCCGGACCCAGGTCAGCGGGTCACGTGGGGACACCGGCTCCAGGTCACCGGGTCAGGTCGGGACCCCGGACCCAGGTCAGCGGGTCATGTCACGTCCCATGCCCGGGTCCCCGGGTTGGATTTTTACCCAGGCCCCGGGTCACAGGGTCATGTCGGCTCAACGGCCTGGGTACAACGGTCTGGTGACCACCCCGACCCCAGGTCCCCGGGTCATGACGGGACACCGGACCAGGTCCCCGAGTCCGGTCGACACCACAGCCCCAGGTCCCCGGGTCAGGTCGGCACCCCGGAACCAGGTCACCGGGTCATGTCGGGACCCAGCCCGGGTCCCCGGGACGGGTTTTTACCCAAGCCCCAGATCACCGGGTCCTGTCGGGACCCCGGCCCACGTCCCCTGTACAGGTCGTTACCCCTGCCCCGGGTCACGTCGGGTGGCTGTCCCGGGTACCAGTGTCAGGTGACCACCCCGGCCCCGGGAGACGGAGTCATACCGGTTCCCCGGCCCGGGTCCCCGGGTCAGGTGGTTACCCTGGCCCCAGGTCACCGGGTCAGGTCGGGACCCCGGACCCAGGTCAGCGGGTCACGTGGGGACACCGGCCCCAGGTCACCGGGTCATGACGGGACACCGGACCAGGTCCCCGAGTCCGGTCGACACCACAGCCCCAGGTCACCGGGTCAGGTCGGCACCCCGGAACCAGGTCACCGGGTCATGTCGGGACCCAGCCCGGGTCCCCGGGACGGGTTTTTACCCAAGCCCCAGATCACCGGGTCCTGTCGGGTCCCCGGCCCAGGTCCCCTGGACAGGTCGTTACCCCCGGCCCCGGGTCACGTCGGGTCGCTGTCCCGGGTACCAGTGTCAGGTGACCACCCCGGCCCCGGGAGACGGAGTCATACCGGGTCCCCGGCCCGGGTCCCCGGATCAGGTGGTTACCCTGGCCCCAGGTCACCGGGTCAGGTCGGGACCCCGGACCCAGGTCCCCGGGTCGTATCGGGTCGCTGCCCCGGGTACCAGTGTCGGGTGACATCCCCAGCCCCAGGTCCCCGGGTCACGTGGGGTCCCCGGCCCAGGTCCCCGGGTTGCATCGGGACACCAGCGAAGGATCACCGGGTCCTGTCGGGTCCCCGGCCCAGGTCCCCTGGACAGGTCGTTAACCCGGCCCCGGGTCACCGGGTCATGTCGCGCACCCGGCCTGGTTCCCAGGTTCCGGTGACCACCCCGGCATCAGGACCCTGGGTCACGTGGGGACACCGGCCCCAGGTCAGCGGGTCACGTGGGGACCCCGGCCCCAGGTCACCTGGTCATGTCTGGTACCCAGCCTGGTTCCCAGGTTCCGATGACCACCCCGGCACCAGGACCCCGGGTCACGTGGGGACACCGGCCCCAGGTGACCGGGTCACGTGGGGACACCGGCCCCAGGTGACCGGGTCATGTGGGGACCCCGGACCCAGGTCAGCGGGTCACGTGGGGACACCGGCCCCAGGTCACCGGGTCACGTGGGGACCCCGGACCCAGGTCAGCGGGTCACGTGGGGACACCGGCCCCAGTTCACCGGGTCAGGTCGGGACCCCGGACCCAGGTCAGCGGGTCATGTCACGTCCCATGCCCGGGTCCCCGGGTTGGATTTTTACCCAGGCCCCGGGTCACAGGGTCATGTCGGGTCAACGGCCTGGGTACAACGGTCTGGTGACCACCCCGACCCCAGGTCCCCGGGTCATGACGGGACACCGGACCAGGTCCCCGAGTGCGGTCGACACCACAGCCCCAGGTCCCCCGGTCAGGTCGGCACCCCGGAACCAGGTCACCGGGTCATGTCGGGACCCAGCCCGGGTCCCCGGGACGGGTTTTTACCCAAGCCCCAGATCACCGGGTCCTGTCGGGACCCCGGCCCACGTCCCCTGTACAGGTCGTTACCCCTGCCCCGGGTCACGTCGGGTCGCTGTCCCGGGTACCAGTGTCAGGAGACCACCCCGGCCCCGGGAGACGGAGTCATACCGGTTCCCCGGCCCGGGTCCCCGGATCAGGTGGTTACCCTGGCCCCAGGTCACCGGGTCAGGTCGGGACCCCGGACCCAGGTCAGCGGGTCACGTGGGGACACCGGACCCAGGTCAGCGGGTCACGTGGGGACTCCGGCACCAGGACCCCGGGTCACGTGGGGACACCGGACCCAGGTCCCCGGGTCACGTGGGGACCCCGGCACCAGGACCCCGGGTCATGTGGGGACCCCGGACCTAGGTCAGCGGGTCATGTGGGGACCCCGGCACCAGGACCCCGGGTCACGTGGGGACCCCGGCCCCAGGTCAGCGGGTCACGTGGGGACACCGGCCCCAGGTCAGCGGGTCACGTGGGGACCCCGGACCCATGTCAGCGGGTCACGTGGGGACACTGGACCCAGGTCAGCGGGTCACGTGGGGACACCGGACCCAGGTCCCCGGGTCACGTGGGGACACCGGACCCAGGTCAGCGGGTCACGTGGGGACCCCGGCACCAGGACCCCGGGTCACGTGGGGACCCCGGCCCCAGGTCAGCGGGTCACGTGGGGACCCCGGCACCAGGACCCCGGGTCACGTGGGGACCCCGGACCCAGGTCAGCGGGTCACGTGGGGACACCGGCCCCAGGTCAGCGGGTCACGTGGGGACCCCGGACCCAGGTCAGCGGGTCACGTGGGGACACCAGCCCCAGGTCCCCGGGTCACGTGGGGACCCCGGCCCCAGGTCAGCGGGTCACGTGGGGACCCCGGCACCAGGACCCCGGGTCACGTGGGGTTCCCGGCCCCAGGTCAGCGGGTCACGTGGGGACCCCGGACCCAGGTCACCTGGTCATGTCTGGTACCCAGCCTGGTTCCCAGGTTCCGATGACCACCCCGGCACCAGGACCCCGGGTCACGTGGGGACACCGGCCCCAGGTGACCGGGTCACGTGGGGACACCGGCCCCAGGTCACCGGGTCACTTGGGGACCCCGGACCCAGGTCAGCGGGTCACGTGGGGACACCGGCCCCAGTTCACCGGGTCAGGTCGGGTCCCCGGACCCAGGTCAGCGGGTCATGTCACGTCCCATGCCCGGGTCCCCGGGTTGGATTTTTACCCAGGCCCCGGGTCACAGGGTCATGTCGGGTCAACGGCCTGGGTACAACGGTCTGGTGACCACCCCGACCCCAGGTCCCCGGGTCATGACGGGACACCGGACCAGGTCCCCGAGTCCGGTCGACACCACAGCCCCAGGTCCCCGGGTCAGGTCGGCACCCCGGAACCAGGTCCCCGGGTCACGTGGGGTCCCCGGCCCGGGTCCCCGGGTTGCATCGGGACACCAGCGAAGGATCACCGGGTCCTGTCGGGTCCCCGGCCCGGGTCCCCTGGATAAGTCGTTAACCCGGCCCCGGGTCACCGGGTCATGTCGCGCACCCGGCCTGGTTCCCAGGTTCCGGTGACCACCCCGGCATCAGGACCCTGGGTCACGTGGGGACACCGGCCCCAGGTCAGCGGGTCACGTGGGGACCCCGGCCCCAGGTCACCTGGTCATGTCTGGTACCCAGCCTGGTTCCCAGGTTCCGATGACCACCCTGGCACCAGGACCCCGGGTCACGTGGGGACCCCGGACCCAGGTCAGCGGGTCACGTGGGGACACCGGCCCCAGTTCACTGGGTCAGGTCGGGACCCCGGACCCAGGTCAGCGGATCACGTGGGGACACCGGCCCCAGGACCCCGGGTCACGTGGGGACACCGGACCCAGGTCACCGGGTCACGTGGGGACCCCGGACCCAGGTCAGCGGGTCACGTGGGGACACCGGCCCCAGTTCACCGGGTCAGGTCGGGACCCCGGACCCAGGTCAGCGGGTCATGTCACGTCCCATGCCCGGGTCCCCGGGTTGGATTTTTACCCAGGCCCCGGGTCACAGGGTCATGTCGGGTCAACGGCCTGGGTACAACGGTCTGGTGACCACCCCGACCCCAGGTCCCCGGGTCATGACGGGACACCGGACCAGGTCCCCGAGTCCGGTCGACACCACAGCCCCAGGTCCCCGGGTCAGGTCGGCACCCCGGAACCAGGTCACCGGGTCATGTCGGGACCCAGCCCGGGTCCCCGGGACGGGTTTTTACCCAAGCCCCAGATCACCGGGTCCTGTCGGGACCCCGGCCCAGGTCCCCTGGACAGGTCGTTACCCCGGCCCCAGGTCACCGGGTCATGTCGGGTCGCTGTCCCGGGTACCAGTGTCAGGTGACCACCCCGGCCCCGGGAGACGGAGTCATACCGGGTCCCCGGCCCGGGTCCCCGGGTCAGGTGGTTACCCTGGCCTCAGGTCACCGGGTCATGTCGCGACCCCGGACCCAGGTCCCCGGGTCGTATCGGGTCGCTGCCCCGGGTACCAGTGTCGGGTGACATCCCCGGCCCCAGGTCCCCGGGTCACGTGGGGTCCCCGGCCCGGGTCCCCGGGTTGCATCGGGACACCAGCGAAGGATCACCGGGTCCTGTCGGGTCCCCGGCCCGAGTCCCCTGGACAGGTCGTTAACCCGGCCCCGGGTCACCGGGTCATGTCGCGCACCCGGCCTGGTTCCCAGGTTCCGGTGACCACCCCGGCACCAGGACCCCGGGTCACGTGGGGACCCCGGCCCCAGGTCAGCGGTTCACGTGGGGACCCCGGACCCAGGTCACCTGGTCATGTCTGGTACCCAGCCTGATTCCCAGGTTCCGATGACCACCCCGGCACCAGGACCCCGGGTCACGTGGGGACACCGGCCCCAGGTGACCGGGTCACGTGGGGACACCGGCCCCAGGTGACCGGGTCACGTGGGGACCCCGGACCCAGGTCAGCGGGTCACGTGGGGACACCGGCAGCAGGACCCCGGGTCACGTGGGGACCCCGGACCCAGGTCAGCGGGTCACGTGGGGACCCCGGCAGCAGGACCCCGGGTCACGTGGGGACACCGGCCCCAGGACCCCGGGTCACGTGGGGACCCCGGACCCAGGTCAGCCGGTCATGTGGGGACCCCGGACCCATGTCAGCGGGTCACGTGGGGACACCGAACCCAGGTCAGCGGGTCACGTGGGGACACCGGAACCAGGACCCCGGGTCACGTGGGGACACCGGACCCAGGTCCCCGGGTCACGTGGGGACCCCGGCACCAGGACCCCGGGTCACGTGGGGACACCGGCCCCAGGTGACCGGGTCACGTGGGGACACCGGCCCCAGGTGACCGGGTCACGTGGGGACCCCGGACCCAGGTCAGCGGGTCACGTGGGGACACCAGCCCCAGGTCAGCGGGTCACGTGGGGACCCCGGACCCAGGTCACCGGGTCACGTGGGGACACCGGCCCCAGGTCAGCGGGTCACGTGGGGACCCCGGCCCCAGGTCAGCGGGTCACGTGGGGACACAGGCCCCAGGTCAGCGGGTCACGTGGGGACCCCGGACCCAGGTCAGCGGGTCACGTGGGGACCCCGGCACCAGGACCCCGGGTCACGTGGGGACCCCGGCCCCAGGTCAGCGGGTCACGTGGGGACCCCGGCACCAGGACCCCGGGTCACGTGGGGACCCCGGCCCCAGGTCAGCGGGTCACGTGGGGACCCCGGACCCAGGTCACCTGGTCATGTCTGGTACCCAGCCTGGTTCCCAGGTTCCGTTGACCACCCCGGCACCAGGACCCCGGGTCACGTGGGGACACCGGCCCCAGGTGACCGGGTCACGTGGGGACACCGGCCCCAGGTCACCGGGTCACTTGGGGACCCCGGACCCAGGTCAGCGGGTCACGTGGGGACACCGGCTCCAGGTCACCGGGTCAGGTCGGGACCCCGGACCCAGGTCGGGTCATGTCACGTCCCATGCCCGGGTCCCCGGGTTGGATTTTTACCCAGGCCCCGGGTCACAGGGTCATGTCGGGTCAACGGCCTGGGTACAACGGTCTGGTGACCACCCCGACCCCAGGTCCCCGGGTCATGACGGGACACCGGACCAGGTCCCCGAGTCCGGTCGACACCACAGCCCCAGGTCCCCGGGTCAGGTCGGCACCCCGGAACCAGGTCACCGGGTCATGTCGGGACCCAGCCCGGGTCCCCGGGACGGGTTTTTACCCAAGCCCCAGATCACCGGGTCCTGTCGGGTCCCCGGCCCAGGTCCCCTGGACAGGTCGTTACCCCGGCCCCGGGTCACCGGGTCATGTCGGGTCGCTGTCCCGGGTACCAGTGTCAGGTGACCACCCCGGCCCCGGGAGACGGAGTCATACCGGGTCCCCGGCCCGGGTCCCCGGATCAGGTGGTTACCCTGGCCCCAGGTCACCGGGTCAGGTCGGGACCCCGGACCCAGGTCCCCGGGTCGTATCGGGTCGCTGCCCCGGGTACCAGTGTCGGGTGACATCCCCGGCCCCAGGTCCCCGGGTCACGTGGGGTCCCCGGCCCGGGTCCCCGGGTTGCATCGGGACACCAGCGAAGGATCACCGGGTCCTGTCGGGTCCCCGGCCCGGGTCCCCTGGACAGGTCGTTAACCCGGCCCCGGGTCACCGGGTCATGTCGCGCACCCGGCCTGGTTCCCAGGTTCCGGTGACCACCCCGGCATCAGGACCCCGGGTCACGTGGGGACACCGGCCCCAGGTCAGCGGGTCACGTGGGGACCCCGGCCCCAGGTCACCTGGTCATGTCTGGTACCCAGCCTGGTTCCCAGGTTCCGATGACCACCCCGGCACCAGGACCCCGGGTCACGTGGGGACCCCGGCCCCAGGTCAGCGGGTCACGTGGGGACACCGGCCCCAGGTGACCGGGTCACGTGGGGACCCCGGACCCAGGTCAGCGGGTCACGTGGGGACACCGGCCCCAGGTCACCGGGTCACGTGGGGACCCCGGACCCAGGTCAGCGGGTCACGTGGGGACACCGGCCCCAGTTCACCAGGTCAGGTCGGGACCCCGGACCCAGGTCAGCGGGTCATGTCACGTCCCATGCCCGGGTCCCCGGGTTGGATTTTTACCCAGGCCCCGGGTCACAGGGTCATGTCGGGTCAACGGCCTGGGTACAACGGTCTGGTGACCACCCCGACCCCAGGTCCCCGGGTCATGACGGGACACCGGACCAGGTCCCCGAGTCCGGTCGACACCACAGCCCCAGGTCCCCGGGTCAGGTCGGCACCCCGGAACCAGGTCACCGGGTCATGTCGGGACCCAGCCCGGGTCCCCGGGACGGGTTTTTACCCAAGCCCCAGATCACCGGGTCCTGTCGGGTCCCCGGCCCAGGTCCCCTGGACAGGTCGTTACCCCGGCCCCAGGTCACCGGGTCATGTCGGGTCGCTGTCCCGGGTACCAGTGTCAGGTGACCACCCCGGCCCCGGGAGACGGAGTCATACCGGGTCCCCGGCCCGGGTCCCCGGATCAGGTGGTTACCCTGGCCCCAGGTCACCGGGTCAGGTCGGGACCCCGGACCCAGGTCCCCGGGTCGTATCGGGTCGCTGCCCCGGGTACCAGTGTCGGGTGACATCCCCGGCCCCAGGTCCCCGGGTCACGTGGGGTCCCCGGCCCGGGTCCCCGGGTTGCATCGGGACACCAGCGAAGGATCACCGGGTCCTGTCGGGTCCCCGGCCCGGGTCCCCTGGACAGGTCGTTAACCCGGCCCCGGGTCACCGGGTCATGTCGCGCACCCGGCCTGGTTCCCAGGTTCCGGTGACCACCCCGGCATCAGGACCCCGGGTCACGTGGGGACACCGGCCCCAGGTCAGCGGGTCACGTGGGGACCCCGGCCCCAGGTCACCTGGTCATGTAGGGTACCCAGCCTGGTTCCCAGGTTCCGATGACCACCCCGGCACCAGGACCCCGGGTCACGTGGGGACACCGGCCCCAGGTGACCGGGTCACGTGGGGACACCGGCCCCAGGTGACCGGGTCACGTGGGGACCCCGGACCCAGGTCAGCGGGTCACGTGGGGACACCGGCCCCAGGTCACCGGGTCACGTGGGGACCCCGGACCCAGGTCAGCGGGTCACGTGGGGACAGCGGCCCCAGTTCACCAGGTCAGGTCGGGACCCCGGACCCAGGTCAGCGGGTCATGTCACGTCCCATGCCCGGGTCCCCGGGTTGGATTTTTACCCAGGCCCCGGGTCACAGGGTCATGTCGGGTCAACGGCCTGGGTACAACGGTCTGGTGACCACCCCGACCCCAGGTCCCCGGGTCATGACGGGACACCGGACCAGGTCCCCGAGTCCGGTCGACACCACAGCCCCAGGTCCCCGGGTCAGGTCGGCACCCCGGAACCAGGTCACCGGGTCATGTCGGGACCCAGCCCGGGTCCCCGGGACGGGTTTTTACCCAAGCCCCAGATCACCGGGTCCTGTCGGGACCCCGGCCCAGGTCCCCTGGACAGGTCGTTACCCCGGCCCCGGGTCACCGGGTCATGTCGGGTCGCTGTCCCGGGTACCAGTGTCAGGTGACCACCCCGGCCCCGGGAGACGGAGTCATACCGGTTCCCCGGCCCGGGTCCCCGGGTCAGGTGGTTACACTGGCCCCAGGTCACCGGGTCAGGTCGGGACCCCGGACCCAGGTCCCCGGGTCGTATCGGGTCGCTGCCCCGGGTACAAGTGTCGGGTGACATCCCCGGCCCCAGGTCCCCGGGTCACGTGGGGTCCCGGCCCGGGTCCCCGGGTTGCATCGGGACACCAGCGAAGGATCACCGGGTCCTGTCGGGTCCCCGGCCCGGGTCCCCTGGACAGGTCGTTAACCCGGCCCCGGGTCACCGGGACATGTCACGCACCCGGCCTGGTTCCCAGGTTCCGGTGACCACCCCGGCACCAGGACCCCGGGTCACGTGGGGACCCCGGCCCCAGGTCAGCGGGTCACGTGGGGACCCCGGACCCAGGTCACCTGGTCATGTCTGGTACCCAGCCTGGTTCCCAGGTTCCGATGACCACCCCGGCACCAGGACCCCGGGTCACGTGGGGACACCGGCCCCAGGTGACCGGGTCACGTGGGGACCCCGGACCCAGGTCACTGGGTCACGTGGGGACCCCGGACCCAGGTCAGCGGGTCACATGGGGACACCGGCAGCAGGACCCCGGGTCACGTGGGGACACCGGACCCAGGTCACCGGGTCACGTGGGGACCCCGGACCCAGGTCAGCGGGTCACGTGGGGACCCCGGACCCATGTCAGCGGGTCACGTGGGGACACTGGACCCAGGTCAGCGGGTCACGTGGGGACCCCGGCACCAGGACCCCGGGTCACGTGGGGACACCGGACCCAGGTCAGCGGGTCACGTGGGGACCCCGGTCCCAGGTCAGCAGGTCACGTGGGGACCCCGGCCCCAGGTCAGCGGGTCACGTGGGGACACCGGCCCCAGTTCATCGGGTCACGTGGGGACACCGGCCCCAGGTCAGCGGGTCACGTGGGGACACCGGCCCCAGGTGACCGGGTCACGTGGGGACCCCGGACCCAGGTCAGCGGGTCATGTGGGGACACCGGCCCCAGGTCACCGGGTCACGTGGCGACCCCGGACCCAGGTCAGCGGGTCACGTGGGGACACCGGCCCCAGTTCACCGGGTCAGGTCGGGACCCCGGACCCAGGTCAGCGGGTCATGTCACGTCCCAAGCCCGGGTCCCCGGGTTGGATTTTTACCCAGGCCCTGGGTCACAGGGTCATGTCGGGTCAACGGCCTGGGTACAACGGTCTGGTGACCACCCCGACCCCAGGTCCCCGGGTCATGACGGGACACCGGACCAGGTCCCCGAGTCCGGTCGACACCACAGCCCCAGGTCACCGGGTCAGGTCGGCACCCCGGAACCAGGTCACCGGGTCATGTCGGGACCCAGCCCGGGTCCCCGGGACGGGTTTTTACCCAAGCCCCAGATCACCGGGTCCTGTCGGGACCCCGGCCCAGGTCCCCTGGACAGGTCGTTATCCCGGCCCCGGGTCACCGGGTCATGTCGGGTCGCTGTCCCGGGTACCAGTGTCAGGTGACCACCCCGGCCCCGGGAGACGGAGTCATACCGGGTCCCCGGCCCGGGTCCCCGGGTCAGGTGGTTACCCTGGCCTCAGGTCACCGGGTCATGTCGCGACCCCGGACCCAGGTCCCCGGGTCGTATCGGGTCGCTGCCCCGGGTACCAGTGTCGGGTGACATCCCCGGCCCCAGGTCCCCGGGTCACGTGGGGTCCCCGGCCCGGGTCCCCGGGTTGCATCGGGACACCAGCGAAGGATCACCGGGTCCTGTCGGGTCCCCGGCCCGGGTCCCCTGGACAGGTCGTTAACCCGGCCCCGGGTCACCGGGACATGTCGCGCACCCGGCCTGGTTCCCAGGTTCCGGTGACCACCCCGGCACCAGGACCCCGGGTCACGTGGGGACCCCGGCACCAGGACCCCGGGTCACGTGGGGACCCCGGACCCAGGTCACCTGGTCATGTCTGGTACCCAGCCTGATTCCCAGGTTCCGATGACCACCCCGGCACCAGGACCCCGGGTCACGTGGGGACACCGGACCCAGGTCAGCGGGTCACGTGGGGACTCCGGCACCAGGACCCCGGGTCACGTGGGGACACCGGACCCAGGTCCCCGGGTCACGTGGGGACACCGGACCCAGGTCAGCGGGTCACGTGGGGACCCCGGCACCAGGATCCCGGGTCATGTGGGGACCCCGGACCCAGGTCAGCGGGTCACGTGGGGACCCCGGCACCAGGACCCCGGGTCACGTGGGGACCCCGGCCCCAGGTCAGCGGGTCACGTGGGGACACCGGCCCCAGGTCAGCGGGTCACGTGGGGACCCCGGACCCATGTCAGCGGGTCACGTGGGGACACCGGACCCAGGTCAGCGGGTCACGTGGGGACACCGGACCCAGGTCCCCGGGTCACGTGGGGACACCGGACCCAGGTCAGCGGGTCACGTGGGGACCCCGGCACCAGGACCCCGGGTCACGTGGGGACCCCGGCCCCAGGTCAGCGGGTCACGTGGGGACCCCGGCACCAGGACCCCGGGTCACGTGGGGACCCCGGCCCCAGGTCAGCGGGTCACGTGGGGACACGGGCCCCAGGTCAGCGGGTCACATGGGGACCCCGGACCCAGGTCAGCGGGTCACGTGGGGACACCAGCCCCAGGTCCCCGGGTCACGTGGGGACCCCGGCCCCAGGTCAGCGGGTCACGTGGGGACCCCGGCACCAGGACCCCGGGTCACGTGGGGACCCCGGCCCCAGGTCAGCGGGTCACGTGGGGACCCCGGACCCAGGTCACCTGGTCATGTCTGGTACCCAGCCTGGTTCCCAGGTTCCGATGACCACCCCGGCACCAGGACCCCGGGTCACGTGGGGACACCGGCCCCAGGTGACCGGGTCACGTGGGGACATCGGCCCCAGGTCACCGGGTCACTTGGGGACCCCGGACCCAGGTCAGCGGGTCACGTGGGGACACCGGCTCCAGGTCACCGGGTCAGGTCGGGACCCCGGACCCAGGTCGGGTCATGTCACGTCCCATGCCCGGGTCCCCGGGTTGGATTTTTACCCAGGCCCCGGGTCACAGGGTCATGTCGGCTCAACGGCCTGGGTACAACGGTCTGGTGACCACCCCGACCCCAGGTCCCCGGGTTATGACCGGACACCGGACCAGGTCCCCGAGTCCGGTCGACACTACAGCCCCAGTTCCCCGGGTCAGGTCGGCACCCCGGAACCAGGTCACCGGGTCATGTCGGGACCCAGCCCGGGTCCCCGGGACGGGTTTTTACCCAAGCCCCAGATCACCGGGTCCTGTCGGGACCCCAGCCCACGTCCCCTGGACAGGTCGTTACCCCTGCCCCGGTTCACGTCGGGTCGCTGTCCCGGGTACCAGTGTCAGGTGACCACCCCGGCCCCGGGAGACGGAGTCATACCGGTTCCCCGGCCCGGGTCCCCGGGTCAGGTGGTTACCCTGGCCCCAGGTCACCGGGTCAGGTCGGGACCCCGGACCCAGGTCAGCGGGTCACGTGGGGACACCGGCCCCAGGTCCCCGGGTCATGACGGGACACCGGACCAGGTCCCCGAGTCCGGTCGACACCACAGCCCCAGGTCCCCGGGTCAGGTCGGCACCCCGGAACCAGGTCACCGGGTCATGTCGGGACCCAGCCCGGGTCCCCGGGACGGGTTTTTACCCAAGCCCCAGATCACCGGGTCCTGTCGGGTCCCCGGCCCAGGTCCCCTGGACAGGTCGTTACCCCGGCCCCAGGTCACCGGGTCATGTCGGGTCGCTGTCCCGGGTACCAGTGTCAGGTGACCACCCCGGCCCCGGGAGACGGAGTCATACCGGGTCCCCGGCCCGGGTCCCCGGATCAGGTGGTTACCCTGGCCCCAGGTCACCGGGTCAGGTCGGGACCCCGGACCCAGGTCCCCGGGTCGTATCGGGTCGCTGCCCCGGGTACCAGTGTCGGGTGACATCCCCGGCCCCAGGTCCCCGGGTCACGTGGGGTCCCCGGCCCGGGTCCCCGGGTTGCATCGGGACACCAGCGAAGGATCACCGGGTCCTGTCGGGTCCCCGGCCCGGGTCCCCTGGACAGGTCGTTAACCCGGCCCCGGGTCACCGGGTCATGTCGCGCACCCGGCCTGGTTCCCAGGTTCCGGTGACCACCCCGGCATCAGGACCCCGGGTCACGTGGGGACACCGGCCCCAGGTCAGCGGGTCACGTGGGGACCCCGGCCCCAGGTCACCTGGTCATGTCTGGTACCCAGCCTGGTTCCCAGGTTCCGATGACCACCCCGGCACCAGGACCCCGGGTCACGTGGGGACACCGGCCCCAGGTGACCGGGTCACGTGGGGACACCGGCCCCAGGTGACCGGGTCACGTGGGGACCCCGGACCCAGGTCAGCGGGTCATGTGGGGACACCGGCCCCAGGTCACCGGGTCACGTGGGGACCCCGGACCCAGGTCAGCGGGTCACGTGGGGACAGCGGCCCCAGTTCACCAGGTCAGGTCGGGACCCCGGACCCAGGTCAGCGGGTCATGTCACGTCCCATGCCCGGGTCCCCGGGTTGGATTTTTACCCAGGCCCCGGGTCACAGGGTCATGTCGGGTCAACGGCCTGGGTACAACGGTCTGGTGACCACCCCGACCCCAGGTCCCCGGGTCATGACGGGACACCGGACCAGGTCCCCGAGTCCGGTCGACACCACAGCCCCAGGTCCCCGGGTCAGGTCGGCACCCCGGAACCAGGTCACCGGGTCATGTCGGGACCCAGCCCGGGTCCCCGGGACGGGTTTTTACCCAAGCCCCAGATCACCGGGTCCTGTCGGGACCCCGGCCCAGGTCCCCTGGACAGGTCGTTACCCCGGCCCCGGGTCACCGGGTCATGTCGGGTCGCTGTCCCGGGTACCAGTGTCAGGTGACCACCCCGGCCCCGGGAGACGGAGTCATACCGGTTCCCCGGCCCGGGTCCCCGGGTCAGGTGGTTACCCTGGCCCCAGGTCACCGGGTCAGGTCGGGACCCCGGACCCAGGTCCCCGGGTCGTATCGGGTCGCTGCCCCGGGTACAAGTGTCGGGTGACATCCCCGGCCCCAGGTCCCCGGGTCACGTGGGGTCCCGGCCCGGGTCCCCGGGTTGCATCGGGACACCAGCGAAGGATCACCGGGTCCTGTCGGGTCCCCGGCCCGGGTCCCCTGGACAGGTCGTTAACCCGGCCCCGGGTCACCGGGACATGTCACGCACCCGGCCTGGTTCCCAGGTTCCGGTGACCACCCCGGCACCAGGACCCCGGGTCACGTGGGGACCCCGGCCCCAGGTCAGCGGGTCACGTGGGGACCCCGGACCCAGGTCACCTGGTCATGTCTGGTACCCAGCCTGGTTCCCAGGTTCCGATGACCACCCCGGCACCAGGACCCCGGGTCACGTGGGGACACCGGCCCCAGGTGACCGGGTCACGTGGGGACCCCGGACCCAGGTCACTGGGTCACGTGGGGACCCCGGACCCAGGTCAGCGGGTCACATGGGGACACCGGCAGCAGGACCCCGGGTCACGTGGGGACACCGGACCCAGGTCACCGGGTCACGTGGGGACCCCGGACCCAGGTCAGCGGGTCACGTGGGGACCCCGGACCCATGTCAGCGGGTCACGTGGGGACACTGGACCCAGGTCAGCGGGTCACGTGGGGACCCCGGCACCAGGACCCCGGGTCACGTGGGGACACCGGACCCAGGTCAGCGGGTCACGTGGGGACCCCGGCCCCAGGTCAGCAGGTCACGTGGGGACCCCGGCCCCAGGTCAGCGGGTCACGTGGGGACACCGGCCCCAGTTCACCGGGTCACGTGGGGACACCGGCCCCAGGTCAGCGGGTCACGTGGGGACACCGGCCCCAGGTGACCGGGTCACGTGGGGACCCCGGACCCAGGTCAGCGGGTCATGTGGGGACACCGGCCCCAGGTCACCGGGTCACGTGGCGACCCCGGACCCAGGTCAGCGGGTCACGTGGGGACACCGGCCCCAGTTCACCGGGTCAGGTCGGGACCCCGGACCCAGGTCAGCGGGTCATGTCACGTCCCAAGCCCGGGTCCCCGGGTTGGATTTTTACCCAGGCCCTGGGTCACAGGGTCATGTCGGGTCAACGGCCTGGGTACAACGGTCTGGTGACCACCCCGACCCCAGGTCCCCGGGTCATGACGGGACACCGGACCAGGTCCCCGAGTCCGGTCGACACCACAGCCCCAGGTCACCGGGTCAGGTCGGCATCCCGGAACCAGGTCACCGGGTCATGTCGGGACCCAGCCCGGGTCCCCGGGACGGGTTTTTACCCAAGCCCCAGATCACCGGGTCCTGTCGGGACCCCGGCCCAGGTCCCCTGGACAGGTCGTTATCCCGGCCCCGGGTCACCGGGTCATGTCGGGTCGCTGTCCCGGGTACCAGTGTCAGGTGACCACCCCGGCCCCGGGAGACGGAGTCATACCGGGTCCCCGGCCCGGGTCCCCGGGTCAGGTGGTTACCCTGGCCTCAGGTCACCGGGTCATGTCGCGACCCCGGACCCAGGTCCCCGGGTCGTATCGGGTCGCTGCCCCGGGTACCAGTGTCGGGTGACATCCCCGGCCCCAGGTCCCCGGGTCACGTGGGGTCCCCGGCCCGGGTCCCCGGGTTGCATCGGGACACCAGCGAAGGATCACCGGGTCCTGTCGGGTCCCCGGCCCGGGTCCCCTGGACAGGTCGTTAACCCGGCCCCGGGTCACCGGGACATGTCGCGCACCCGGCCTGGTTCCCAGGTTCCGGTGACCACCCCGGCACCAGGACCCCGGGTCACGTGGGGACCCCGGCACCAGGACCCCGGGTCACGTGGGGACCCCGGACCCAGGTCACCTGGTCATGTCTGGTACCCAGCCTGATTCCCAGGTTCCGATGACCACCCCGGCACCAGGACCCCGGGTCACGTGGGGACACCGGACCCAGGTCAGCGGGTCACGTGGGGACTCCGGCACCAGGACCCCGGGTCACGTGGGGACACCGGACCCAGGTCCCCGGGTCACGTGGGGACACCGGACCCAGGTCAGCGGGTCACGTGGGGACCCCGGCACCAGGATCCCGGGTCATGTGGGGACCCCGGACCCAGGTCAGCGGGTCACGTGGGGACCCCGGCACCAGGACCCCGGGTCACGTGGGGACCCCGGCCCCAGGTCAGCGGGTCACGTGGGGACACCGGCCCCAGGTCAGCGGGTCACGTGGGGACCCCGGACCCATGTCAGCGGGTCACGTGGGGACCCCGGCCCCAGGTCAGCGGGTCACGTGGGGACACCGGCCCCAGGTCCCCGGGTCACGTGGGGACCCCGGACCCATGTCAGCGGGTCACGTGGGGACACCGGACCCAGGTCAGCGGGTCACGTGGGGACCCCGGCACCAGGACCCCGGGTCACGTGGGGACCCCGGCCCCAGGTCAGCGGGTCACGTGGGGACCCCGGCACCAGGACCCCGGGTCACGTGGGGACCCCGGCCCCAGGTCAGCGGGTCACGTGGGGACACGGGCCCCAGGTCAGCGGGTCACATGGGGACCCCGGACCCAGGTCAGCGGGTCACGTGGGGACACCAGCCCCAGGTCCCCGGGTCACGTGGGGACCCCGGCCCCAGGTCAGCGGGTCACGTGGGGACCCCGGCACCAGGACCCCGGGTCACGTGGGGACCCCGGCCCCAGGTCAGCGGGTCACGTGGGGACCCCGGACCCAGGTCACCTGGTCATGTCTGGTACCCAGCCTGGTTCCCAGGTTCCGATGACCACCCCGGCACCAGGACCCCGGGTCACGTGGGGACACCGGCCCCAGGTGACCGGGTCACGTGGGGACATCGGCCCCAGGTCACCGGGTCACTTGGGGACCCCGGACCCAGGTCAGCGGGTCACGTGGGGACACCGGCTCCAGGTCACCGGGTCAGGTCGGGACCCCGGACCCAGGTCGGGTCATGTCACGTCCCATGCCCGGGTCCCCGGGTTGGATTTTTACCCAGGCCCCGGGTCACAGGGTCATGTCGGCTCAACGGCCTGGGTACAACGGTCTGGTGACCACCCCGACCCCAGGTCCCCGGGTTATGACCGGACACCGGACCAGGTCCCCGAGTCCGGTCGACACTACAGCCCCAGGTCCCCGGGTCAGGTCGGCACCCCGGAACCAGGTCACCGGGTCATGTCGGGACCCAGCCCGGGTCCCCGGGACGGGTTTTTACCCAAGCCCCAGATCACCGGGTCCTGTCGGGACCCCAGCCCACGTCCCCTGGACAGGTCGTTACCCCTGCCCCGGTTCACGTCGGGTCGCTGTCCCGGGTACCAGTGTCAGGTGACCACCCCGGCCCCGGGAGACGGAGTCATACCGGTTCCCCGGCCCGGGTCCCCGGGTCAGGTGGTTACCCTGGCCCCAGGTCACCGGGTCAGGTCGGGACCCCGGACCCAGGTCAGCGGGTCACGTGGGGACACCGGCCCCAGGTCACCGGGTCATGACGGGACACCGGACCAGGTCCCCGAGTCCGGTCGACACCACAGCCCCAGGTCACCGGGTCAGGTCGGCACCCCGGAACCAGGTCACCGGGTCATGTCGGGACCCAGCCCAGGTCCCCGGGACGGGTTTTTACCCAAGCCCCAGATCACCGGGTCCTGTCGGGTCCCCGGCCCAGGTCCCCTGGACAGGTCGTTACCCCGGCCCCGGGTCACGTCGGGTCGCTGTCCCGGGTACCAGTGTCAGGTGACCACCCCGGCCCCGGGAGACGGAGTCATACCGGGTCCCCGGCCCGGGTCCCCGGATCAGGTGGTTACCCTGGCCCCAGGTCACCGGGTCAGGTCGGGACCCCGGACCCAGGTCCCCGGGTCGTATCGGGTCGCTGCCCCGGGTACCAGTGTCGGGTGACATCCCCAGCCCCAGGTCCCCGGGTCACGTGGGGTCCCCGGCCCGGGTCCCCGGGTTGCATCGGGACACCAGCGAAGGATCACCGGGTCCTGTCGGGTCCCCGGCCCGGGTCCCCTGGACAGGTCGTTAACCCGGCCCCGGGTCACCGGGTCATGTCGCGCACCCGGCCTGGTTCCCAGGTTCCGGTGACCACCCCGGCATCAGGACCCTGGGTCACGTGGGGACACCGGCCCCAGGTCAGCGGGTCACGTGGGGACCCCGGCCCCAGGTCACCTGGTCATGTCTGGTACCCAGCCTGGTTCCCAGGTTCCGATGACCACCCCGGCACCAGGACCCCGGGTCACGTGGGGACACCGGCCCCAGGTGACCGGGTCACGTGGGGACACCGGCCCCAGGTGACCGGGTCACGTGGGGACCACGGCCCCAGGTCAGCGGGTCACGTGGGGACACCGGCCCCAGGTCACCGGGTCACGTGGGGACCCCGGACCCAGGTCACCGGGTCACGTGGGGACACCGGCCCCAGTTCACCGGGTCAGGTCGGGACCCCGGACCCAGGTCAGCGGGTCATGTCACGTCCCATGCCCGGGTCCCCGGGTTGGATTTTTACCCAGGCCCCGGGTCACAGGGTCATGTCGGGTCAACGGCCTGGGTACAACGGTCTGGTGACCACCCCGACCCCAGGTCCCCGGGTCATGATGGGACACCGGACCAGGTCCCCGAGTGCGGTCGACACCACAGCCCCAGGTCCCCGGGTCAGGTCGGCACCCCGGAACCAGGTCACCGGGTCATGTCGGGACCCAGCCCGGGTCCCCGGGACGGGTTTTTACCCAAGCCCCAGATCACCGGGTCCTGTCGGGACCCCGGCCCAGGTCCCCTGGACAGGTCGTTACCCCGGCCCCAGGTCACCGGGTCATGTCGGGTCGCTGTCCCGGGTACCAGTGTCAGGTGACCACCCCAGCCCCGGGAGACGGAGTCATACCGGGTCCCCGGCCCGGGTCCCCGGGTCAGGTGGTTACCCTGGCCCCAGGTCACCGGGTCAGGTCGGGACCCCGGACCCAGGTCCTTGGGTCGTATCGGGTCGCTGCCCCGGGTACCAGTGTCGGGTAACATCCCCGGCCCCAGGTCCCCGGGTCACGTGGGGTCCCCGGCCCGGGTCCCCGGGTTGCATCGGGACACCAGTGAAGGATCACCGGGTCCTGTCGGGTCCCCGGCCCGGGTCCCCTGGACAGGTCGTTAACCCGGCCCCGGGTCACCGGGACATGTCGCGCACCTGGCCTGGTTCCCAGGTTCCGGTGACCACCCCGGCACCAGGACCCCGGGTCACGTGGGGACCCCGGCCCCAGGTCAGCGGGTCACGTGGGGACCCCGGCCCCAGGTCACCTGGTCATGTCTGGTACCCAGCCTGATTCCCAGGTTCCGATGACCACCCCGGCACCAGGACCCCGGGTCACGTGGGGACACCGGACCCAGGTGACCGGGTCACGTGGGGACACCGGCCCCAGGTGACCGGGTCACGTGGGGACCCCGGACCCAGGTCAGCGGGTCACGTGGGGACACCGGCAGCAGGACCCCGGGTCACGTGGGGACCCCGGACCCAGGTCAGCGGGTCACGTGGGGACCCCGGCAGCAGGACCCCGGGTCACGTGGGGACACCGGCCCCAGGTGACCGGGTCACGTGGGGATCCCGGACCCAAGTCAGCGGGTCACGTGGGGATCCCGGACCCAGGTCAGCGGGTCACGTGGGGACCCCGGACCCAGGTCAGCGGGTCACGTGGGGACCCCGGCAGCAGGACCCCGGGTCATGTGGGGACACCGGCCCCAGGTCCCCGGGTCACGTGGGGACCCCGGACCCATGTCAGCTGGTCACGTGGGGACACCGGACCCAGGTCAGCGGGTCACGTGGGGACCCCGGCAGCAGGACCCCGGGTCACGTGGGGACACCGGACCCAGGTCAGCGGGTCACGTGGGGACCCCGGACCCAGGTCAGCGAGTCACGTGGGGACACCACACCCAGGTTCCCGGGTCACGTGGGGACACCGGCTCCAGGTCACCGGGTCACGTGGGGACCCCGGCCCCAGGTCACCTGGTCACGTGGGGACCCCGGCCCCAGGTCAGCGGGTCACGTGGGGACCCCGGCACCAGGACCCCGGGTCACGTGGGGACCCCGGCCCCAGGTCAGCGGGTCACGTGGGGACACCGGCCCCAGGTCAGCGGGTCACGTGGGGACCCCGGACCCATGTCAGCGGGTCACGTGGGGACACCGGACCCAGGTCACCGGGTCACGTGGGGACACCGGACCCAGGTCAGCGGGTCACGTGGGGACCCCGGACCCAGGTCAGCGGGTCACGTGGGGACATCGGACCCAGGTCCCCGGGTCACGTGGGGACACCGGCCCCAGGTCAGCGGGTCACGTGGGGACCCTGGCACCAGGTCAGCGGGTCACGTGGGGACCCCGGCCCCAGGTCAGCGGGTCACGTGGGGACCCCGGACCCAGGTCAGCGGGTCACGTGGGAACACCAGCCCCATGTCAGCGGGTCACGTGGGGACCCCTGCCCCAGGTCAGCGGGTCACGTGGGGACCCCGGCACCAGGACCCCGGGTCACGTGGGGACCCCGGCCCCAGGTCAGCGGGTCACGTGGGGACCCCGGACCCAGGTCACCTGGTCATATCTGGTACCCAGCCTGGTTCCCAGGTTCCGATGACCACCCCGGCACCAGGACCCCGGGTCACGTGGGGACACCGGCCCCAGGTGACCGGGTCACGTGGGGACACCGGCCCCAGGTCACCGGGTCACTTGGGGACCCCGGACCCAGGTCAGCGGTTCACGTGGGGACACCGGCTCCAGGTCACCGGGTCAGTTCGGGACCCCGGACCCAGGTCGGGTCATGTCACGTCCCATGCCCGGGTCCCCGGGTTGGATTTTTACCCAGGCCCCGGGTCACAGGGTCATGTCGGGTCAACGGCCTGGGTACAACGGTCTGGTGACCACCCCGACCCCAGGTCCCCGGGTCATGACGGGACACCGGACCAGGTCCCCGAGTCCGGTCGACACCACAGCCCCAGGTCCCCGGGTCAGGTCGGCACCCCGGAACCAGGTCACCGGGTCATGTCGGGACCCAGCCCGGGTCCCCGGGACGGGTTTTTACCCAAGCCCCAGATCACCGGGTCCTGTCGGGACCCCGGCCCACGTCCCCTGTACAGGTCGTTACCCCTGCCCCGGGTCACGTCGGGTCGCTGTCCCGGGTACCAGTGTCAGGTGACCACCCCGGCCCCGGGAGACGGAGTCATACCGGTTCCGCGGCCCGGGTCCCCGGGTCAGGTGGTTACCCTGGCCCCAGGTCACCGGGTCAGGTCGGGACCCCGGACCCAGGTCAGCGGGTCACGTGGGGACACCGGCCCCAGGTCACCGGGTCATGACGGGACACCGGACCAGGTCCCCGAGTCCGGTCGACACCACAGCCCCAGGTCACCGGGTCAGGTCGGCACCCCGGAACCAGGTCACCGGGTCATGTCGGGACCCAGCCCGGGTCCCCGGGACGGGTTTTTACCCAAGCCCCAGATCACCGGGTCCTGTCGGGTCCCCGGCCCAGGTCCCCTGGACAGGTCGTTACCCCGGCCTAGGGTCACGTCGGGTCGCTGTCCCGGGTACCAGTGTCAGGTGACCACCCCGGCCCCGGGAGACGGAGTCATACCGGGTCCCCGGCCCGGGTCCCCGGATCAGGTGGTTACTCTGGCCCCAGGTCACCGGGTCAGGTCGGGACCCCGGACCCAGGTCCCCGGGTCGTATCGGGTCGCTGCCCCGGGTACCAGTGTCGGGTGACATCCCCAGCCCCAGGTCCCAGGGTCACGTGGGGTCCCCGGCCCGGGTCCCCGGGTTGCATCGGGACACCAGCGAAGGATCACCGGGTCCTGTCGGGTCCCCGGCCCGGGTCCCCTGGACAGGTCGTTAACCCGGCCCCGGGTCACCGGGTCATGTCGCGCACCCGGCCTGGTTCCCAGGTTCCGGTGACCACCCCGGCATCAGGACCCTGGGTCACGTGGGGACACCGGCCCCAGGTCAGCGGGTCACGTGGGGACCCCGGCCCCAGGTCACCTGGTCATGTCTGGTACCCAGCCTGGTTCCCAGGTTCCGATGACCACCCCGGCACCAGGACCCCGGGTCACGTGGGGACACCGGCCCCAGGTGACCGGGTCACGTGGGGACACCGGCCCCAGGTGACCGGGTCACGTGGGGACCCCGGACCCAGGTCAGCGGGTCACGTGGGGACACCGGCCCCAGGTCACCGGGTCACGTGGGGACCCCGGACCCAGGTCAGCGGGTCACGTGGGGACACCGGCCCCAGTTCACCGGGTCAGGTCGGGACCCCGGACCCAGGTCAGCGGGTCATGTCACGTCCCATGCCCGGGTCCCCGGGTTGGATTTTTACCCAGGCCCCGGGTCACAGGGTCATGTCGGCTCAACGGCCTGGGTACAACGGTCTGGTGACCACCCCGACCCCAGGTCCCCGGGTCATGACGGGACACCGGACCAGGTCCCCGAGTCCGGTCGACACCACAGCCCCAGTTCACCGGGTCAGGTCGGCACCCCGGAACCAGGTCACCGGGTTATGTCGGGACCCAGCCCGGGTCCCCGGGACGGGTTTTTACCCAAGCCCCAGATCACCGGGTCCTGTCGGGACCCCGGCCCAGGTCCCCTGGACAGGTCGTTACCCCGGCCCCAGGTCACCGGGTCATGTCGGGTCGCTGTCCCGGGTACCAGTGTCAGGTGACCACCCCGGCCCCGGGAGACGGAGTCATACCGGGTCCCCGGCCCGGGTCCCCGGATCAGGTGGTTACCCTGGCCCCAGGTCACCGGGTCAGGTCGGGACCCCGGACCCAGGTCCCCGGGTCGTATCGGGTCGCTGCCCCGGGTACCAGTGTCGGGTGACATCCCCAGCCCCAGGTCCCCGGGTCACGTGGGGTCCCCGGCCCGGGTCCCCGGGTTGCATCGGGACACCAGCGAAGGATCACCGGGTCCTGTCGGGTCCCCGGCCCGGGTCCCCTGGACAGGTCGTTAACCCGGCCCCGGGTCACCGGGACATGTCGCGCACCCGGCCTGGTTCCCAGGTTCCGGTGACCACCCCGGCATCAGGACCCTGGGTCACGTGGGGACACCGGCCCCAGGTCAGCGGGTCACGTGGGGACCCCGGCCCCAGGTCACCTGGTCATGTCTGGTACCCAGCCTGGTTCCCAGGTTCCGATGACCACCCCGGCACCAGGACCCCGGGTTACGTGGGGACACCGGCCCCAGGTCAGCGGGTCACGTGGGGACCCCGGCCCCAGGTGACCGGGTCACGTGGGGACCACGGCCCCAGGTCAGCGGGTCACGTGGGGACACCGGCCCCAGGTCACCGGGTCACGTGGGGACCCCGGACCCAGGTCACCGGGTCACGTGGGGACACCGGCCCCAGTTCACCGGGTCAGGTCGGGACCCCGGACCCAGGTCAGCGGGTCATGTCACGTCCCATGCCCGGGTCCCCGGGTTGGATTTTTACCCAGGCCCCGGGTCACAGGGTCATGTCGGCTCAACGGCCTGGGTACAACGGTCTGGTGACCACCCCGACCCCAGGTCCCCGGGTCATGATGGGACACCGGACCAGGTCCCCGAGTGCGGTCGACACCACAGCCCCAGGTCCCCGGGTCAGGTCGGCACCCCGGAACCAGGTCACCGGGTCATGTCGGGACCCAGCCCGGGTCCCCGGGACGGGTTTTTACCCAAGCCCCAGATCACCGGGTCCTGTCGGGACCCCGGCCCAGGTCCCCTGGACAGGTCGTTACCCCGGCCCCAGGTCACCGGGTCATGTCGGGTCGCTGTCCCGGGTACCAGTGTCAGGTGACCACCCCAGCCCCGGGAGACGGAGTCATACCGGGTCCCCGGCCCGGGTCCCCGGGTCAGGTGGTTACCCTGGCCCCAGGTCACCGGGTCAGGTCGGGACCCCGGACCCAGGTCCTTGGGTCGTATCGGGTCGCTGCCCCGGGTACCAGTGTCGGGTAACATCCCCGGCCCCAGGTCCCCGGGTCACGTGGGGTCCCCGGCCCGGGTCCCCGGGTTGCATCGGGACACCAGCGAAGGATCACCGGGTCCTGTCGGGTCCCCGGCCCGGGTCCCCTGGACAGGTCGTTAACCCGGCCCCGGGTCACCGGGACATGTCGCGCACCTGGCCTGGTTCCCAGGTTCCGGTGACCACCCCGGCACCAGGACCCCGGGTCACGTGGGGACCCCGGCCCCAGGTGACCGGGTCACGTGGGGACCCCGGACCCAGGTCAGCGGGTCACGTGGGGACACCGGCAGCAGGACCCCGGGTCACGTGGGGACCCCGGACCCAGGTCAGCGGGTCACGTGGGGACCCCGGCAGCAGGACCCCGGGTCACGTGGGGACACCGGCCCCAGGTGACCGGGTCACGTGGGGATCCCGGACCCAAGTCAGCGGGTCACGTGGGGACACCGGACCCAGGTCCCCGGGTCACGTGGGGACCCCGGACCCAGGTCAGCGGGTCACGTGGGGACCCCGGCAGCAGGACCCCGGGTCATGTGGGGACACCGGCCCCAGGTCCCCGGGTCACGTGGGGACCCCGGACCCATGTCAGCTGGTCACGTGGGGACACCGGACCCAGGTCAGCGGGTCACGTGGGGACCCCGGCAGCAGGACCCCGGGTCACGTGGGGACACCGGACCCAGGTCAGCGGGTCACGTGGGGACCCCGGACCCAGGTCAGCGAGTCACGTGGGGACACCACACCCAGGTTCCCGGGTCACGTGGGGACACCGGCTCCAGGTCACCGGGTCACGTGGGGACCCCGGCCCCAGGTCACCTGGTCACGTGGGGACCCCGGCCCCAGGTCAGCGGGTCACGTGGGGACCCCGGCACCAGGACCCCGGGTCACGTGGGGACACCGGCCCCAGGTGACCGGGTCACGTGGGGACACCGGCCCCAGGTCAGCGGGTCACGTGGGGACCCCGGACCCATGTCAGCGGGTCACGTGGGGACACCGGACCCAGGTCCCCGGGTCACGTGGGGACACCGGACCCAGGTCAGCGGGTCACGTGGGGACCCCGGACCCAGGTCAGCGGGTCACGTGGGGACATCGGACCCAGGTCCCCGGGTCACATGGGGACACCGGACCCAGGTCAGCGGGTCACGTGGGGACCCCAGCACCAGGACCCCGGGTCACGTGGGGACACCGGCCCCAGGTCAGCGGGTCACGTGGGGACCCTGGCACCAGGTCAGCGGGTCACGTGGGGACCCAGGACCCAGGTCATCGGGTCACGTGGGAACACCAGCCCCATGTCAGCGGGTCACGTGGGGACCCCGGCCCCAGGTCAGCGGGTCACGTGGGGACCCCGGCACCAGGACCCCGGGTCACGTGGGGACCCCGGCCCCAGGTCAGCGGGTCACGTGGGGACCCCGGACCCAGGTCAGCGGGTCACGTGGGGACCCCGGCAGCAGGACCCCGGGTCATGTGGGGACACCGGCCCCAGGTCCCCGGGTCACGTGGGGACCCCGGACCCATGTCAGCTGGTCACGTGGGGACACCGGACCCAGGTCAGCGGGTCACGTGGGGACCCCGGCAGCAGGACCCCGGGTCACGTGGGGACACCGGACCCAGGTCAGCGGGTCACGTGGGGACCCCGGACCCAGGTCAGCGAGTCACGTGGGGACACCACACCCAGGTTCCCGGGTCACGTGGGGACACCGGCTCCAGGTCACCGGGTCACGTGGGGACCCCGGCCCCAGGTCACCTGGTCACGTGGGGACCCCGGCCCCAGGTCAGCGGGTCACGTGGGGACACCGGCCCCAGGTCAGCGGGTCACGTGGGGACCCCGGACCCATGTCAGCGGGTCACGTGGGGACACCGGACCCAGGTCCCCGGGTCACGTGGGGACACCGGACCCAGGTCAGCGGGTCACGTGGGGACCCCGGACCCAGGTCAGCGGGTCACGTGGGGACATCGGACCCAGGTCCCCGGGTCACGTGGGGACACCGGCCCCAGGTCAGCGGGTCACGTGGGGACCCTGGCACCAGGACCCCGGGTCACGTGGGGACCCAGGACCCAGGTCATCGGGTCACGTGGGAACACCAGCCCCATGTCCCCGGGTCACGTGGGGACCCCGGCCCCAGGTCAGCGGGTCACGTGGGGACCCCGGCACCAGGACCCCGGGTCACGTGGGGACCCCGGCCCCAGGTCAGCGGATCACGTGGGGACCCCGGACCCAGGTCACCTGGTCATATCTGGTACCCAGCCTGGTTCCCAGGTTCCGATGACCACCCCGGCACCAGGACCCCGGGTCACGTGGGGACACCGGCCCCAGGTGACCGGGTCACGTGGGGACACCGGCCCCAGGTCACCGGGTCACTTGGGGACCCCGGACCCAGGTCAGCGGTTCACGTGGGGACACCGGCTCCAGGTCACCGGGTCAGTTCGGGACCCCGGACCCAGGTCGGGTCATGTCACGTCCCATGCCCGGGTCCCCGGGTTGGATTTTTACCCAGGCCCCGGGTCACAGGGTCATGTCGGGTCAACGGCCTGGGTACAACGGTCTGGTGACCACCCCGACCCCAGGTCCCCGGGTCATGACGGGACACCGGACCAGGTCCCCGAGTCCGGTCGACACCACAGCCCCAGGTCCCCGGGTCAGGTCGGCACCCCGGAACCAGGTCACCGGGTCATGTCGGGACCCAGCCCGGGTCCCCGGGACGGGTTTTTACCCAAGCCCCAGATCACCGGGTCCTGTTGGGACCCCGGCCCACGTCCCCTGTACAGGTCGTTACCCCTGCCCCGGGTCACGTCGGGTCGCTGTCCCGGGTACCAGTGTCAGGTGACCACCCCGGCCCCGGGAGACGGAGTCATACCGGTTCCGCGGCCCGGGTCCCCGGGTCAGGTGGTTACCCTGGCCCCAGGTCACCGGGTCAGGTCGGGACCCCGGACCCAGGTCAGCGGGTCACGTGGGGACACCGGCCCCAGGTCACCGGGTCATGACGGGACACCGGACCAGGTCCCCGAGTCCGGTCGACACCACAGCCCCAGGTCACCGGGTCAGGTCGGCACCCCGGACCCAGGTCCCCGGGTCGTATCGGGTCGCTGCCCCGGGTACCAGTGTCGGGTGACATCCCCAGCCCCAGGTCCCCGGGTCACGTGGGGTCCCCAGCCCGGGTCCCCGGGTTGCATCGGGACACCAGCGAAGGATCACCGGGTCCTGTCGGGTCCCCGGCCCGGGTCCCCTGGACAGGTCGTTAACCTGGCCCCGGGTCACCGGGTCATGTCGCGCACCCGGCCTGGTTCCCAGGTTCCGGTGACCACCCCGGCATCAGGACCCTGGGTCACGTGGGGACACCGGCCCCAGGTCAGCGGGTCACGTGGGGACCCCGGCCCCAGGTCACCTGGTCATGTCTGGTACCCAGCCTGGTTCCCAGGTTCCGATGACCACCCCGGCACCAGGACCCCGGGTCACGTGGGGACACCGGCCCCAGGTGACCGGGTCACGTGGGGACACCGGCCCCAGGTCACCGGGTCACGTGGGGACCCCGGACCCAGGTCAGCGGGTCACGTGGGGATACCGGCCCCAGGTCACCGGGTCACGTGGGGACCCCGGACCCAGGTCAGCGGGTCACGTGGGGACACCGGCCCCAGTTCACCGGGTCAGGTCGGGACCCCGGACCCAGGTCAGCGGGTCATGTCACGTCCCATGCCCGGGTCCCCGGGTTGGATTTTTACCCAGGCCCCGGGTCACAGGGTCATGTCGGCTCAACGGCCTGGGTACAACGGTCTGGTGACCACCCCGACCCCAGGTCCCCGGGTCATGACGGGACACCGGACCAGGTCCCCGAGTCCGGTCGACACCACAGCCCCAGTTCACCGGGTCAGGTCGGCACCCCGGAACCAGGTCACCGGGTCATGTCGGGACCCAGCCCGGGTCCCCGGGACGGGTTTTTACCCAAGCCCCAGATCACCGGGTCCTGTCGGGACCCCGGCCCAGGTCCCCTGGACAGGTCGTTACCCCGGCCCCAGGTCACCGGGTCATGTCGGGTCGCTGTCCCGGGTACCAGTGTCAGGTGACCACGCCGGCCCCGGGAGACGGAGTCATACCGGGTCCCCAGCCCGGGTCCCCGGGTCAGGTGGTTACCCTGGCCTCAGGTCACCGGGTCATGTCGCGACCCCGGACCCAGGTCCCCGGGTCGTATCGGGTCGCTGCCCCGGGTACCAGTGTCGGGTGACATCCCCGGCCCCAGGTCCCCGGGTCACGTGGGGTCCCCGGCCCGGGTCCCCGGGTTGCATCGGGACACCAGCGAAGGATCACCGGGTCCTGTCGGGTCCCCGGCCCGGGTCCCCTGGACAGGTCGTTAACCCGGCCCCGGGTCACCGGGACATGTCGCGCACCCGGCCTGGTTCCCAGGTTCCGGTGACCACCCCGGCACCAGGACCCCGGGTCACGTGGGGACCCCGGCCCCAGGTCAGCGGGTCACGTGGGGACCCCGGCCCCAGGTCACCGGGTCACGTGGGGACACCGGCAGCAGGACCCCGGGTCACGTGGGGACACCGGCCCCAGGTGACCGGGTCACGTGGGGATCCCTTACCCAGGTCAGCGGGTCACGTGGGGACACCGGACCCAGGTCCCCGGGTCACGTGGGGACCCCGGACCCAGGTCAGCGGGTCACGTGGGGACCCCGGACCCATGTCAGCGGGTCACGTGGGGACACCGGACCCAGGTCAGCGGGTCACGTGGGGACCCCGGCAGCAGGACCCCGGGTCACGTGGGGACACCGGACCCAGGTCAGCGGGTCACGTGGGGACTCCGGCACCAGGACCCCGGGTCACGTGGGGACACCGGCCCCAGGTGACCGGGTCACGTGGGGACACCGGCCCCAGGTCTCCGGGTCACTTGGGGACCCCGGACCCAAGTCAGCGGGTCACGTGGGGACACCGGCTCCAGGTCACCGGGTCAGGTCGGGACCCCGGACCCAGGTCAGCAGGTCACGTGGGGACCCCGGCAGCAGGACCCCGGGTCACGTGGGGACACCGGCCCCAGGTGACCGGGTCACGTGGGGATCCTGGACCCAAGTCAGCGGGTCACGTGGGGACCCCGGACCCAGGTCAGCGGGTCACGTGGGGACAGCGGACCAAGGTCCCAGGGTCACGTGGGGACACCGGACCCAGGTCAGCGGGTCACGTGGGGACCCCGGCACCAGGACCCCGGGTCACGTGGGGACCCCGGACCCAGGTCAGCGGGTCACGTGGGGACCCCGGCCCCAGGTCACCTGGTCATGTCTGGTACCCAGCCTGGTTCCCAGATTCCGATGACCACCCCGGCACCAGGACCCCGGGTCACGTGGGGACCCCGGCCCCAGGTCACCGGGTCACTTGGGGACCCCGGACCCAGGTCAGCGGGTCACGTGGGGACACCGGCTCCAGGTCACCGGGTCAGGTCGGGACCCCGGACCCAGGTCGGGTCATGTCACGTCCCATGCCCGGGTCCCCGGGTTGGATTTTTACCCAGGCCCCGGGTCACAGGGTCATGTCGGCTCAACGGCCTGGGTACAACGGTCTGGTGACCACCCCGACCCCAGGTCCCCGGGTCATGACGGGACACCGGACCAGGTCCCCGAGTCCGGTCGACACCACAGCCCCAGGTCCCCCGGTCAGGTCGGCACCCCGGAACCAGGTCACCGGGTCATGTCGGGACCCAGCCCGGGTCCCCGGGACGGGTTTTTACCCAAGCCCCAGATCACCGGGTCCTGTCGGGACCCCGGCCCACGTCCCCTGTACAGGTCGTTACCCCTGCCCCGGGTCACGTCGGGTCGCTGTCCCGGGTACCAGTGTCAGGTGACCACCCCGGCCCCGGGAGACGGAGTCATACCGGTTCCCCGGCCCGGGACCCGGGTCAGGTGGTTACCCTGGCCCCAGGTCACCGGGTCAGGTCGGGACCCCGGACCCAGGTCAGCGGGTCACGTGGGGACACCGGCCCCAGGTCACCGGGTCATGACGGGACACCGGACCAGGTCCCCGAGTCCGGTCGACACCACAGCCCCAGGTCACCGGGTCAGGTCGGCACCCCGGAACCAGGTCACCGGGTCATGTCGGGACCCAGCCCGGGTCCCCGGGACGGGTTTTTACCCAAGCCCCAGATCGCCGGGTCCTGTCGGGTCCCCGGCCCAGGTCCCCTGGACAGGTCGTTACCCCGGCCCCGGGTCACCGGGTCATGTCAAGTCGCTGTCCCGGGTACCAGTGTCAGGTGACCACCCCGGCCCCGGGAGACGGAGTCATACCGGGTCCCCGGCCCGGGTCCCCGGATCAGGTGGTTACCCTGGCCCCAGGTCACCGGGTCAGGTCGGGACCCCGGACCCAGGTCCCCGGGTTGTATCGGGTCGCTGCCCCGGGTACCAGTGTCGGGTGACATCCCCAGCCCCAGGTCCCCGGGTCACGTGGGGTCCCCGGCCCGGGTCCCCGGGTTGCATCGGGACACCAGCGAAGGATCACCGGGTCCTGTCGGGTCCCCGGCCCGGGTCCCCTGGACAGGTCGTTAACCCGGCCCCGGGTCACCGGGTCATGTCGCGCACCCGGCCTGGTTCCCAGGTTCCGGTGACCACCCCGGCATCAGGACCCTGGGTCATGTGGGGACCCCGGCCCCAGGTCAGCGGGTTACGTGGGGACACCGGCCCCAGGTGACCGGGTGACGTGGGGACCCCGGACCCAGGTCAGCGGGTCACGTGGGGACACCGGCCCCAGGTCACCGGGTCACGTGGGGACCCCGGACCCAGGTCAGCGGGTCACGTGGGGACCCCGGCAGCAGGACCCCGGGTCACGTGGGGACACCGGACCCAGGTCACTGGGTCACGTGGGTATCCCGGACCCAAGTCAGCGGGTCACGTGGGGACACCGGACCCAGGTCCCCGGGTCACGTGGGGACCCCGGACCCAGGTCAGCGGGTCACGTGGGGACACCGGCCCCAGGTCACCGGGTCATGACGGGACACCGGACCAGGTCCCCGAGTCCGGTCGACACCACAGCCCCAGGTCACCGGGTCAGGTCGGCACCCCGGAACCAGGTCACCGGGTCATGTCGGGACCCAGCCCGGGTCCCCGGGACGGGTTTTTACCCAAGCCCCAGATCACCGGGTCCTGTCGGGTCCCCGGCCCAGGTCCCCTGGACAGGTCGTTACCCCGGCCCCGGGTCACGTCGGGTCGCTGTCCCGGGTACCAGTGTCAGGTGACCACCCCGGCCCCGGGAGACGGAGTCATACCGGGTCCCCGGCCCGGGTCCCCGGGTCAGGTGGTTACCCTGGCCCCAGGTCACCGGGTCAGGTCGGGACCCCGGACCCAGGTCCCCGGGTCGTATCGGGTCGCTGCCCCGGGTACCAGTGTCGGGTGACATCCCCAGCCCCAGGTCCCCGGGTCACGTGGGGTCCCCGGCCCGGGTCCCCGGGTTGCATCGGGACACCAGCGAAGGATCACCGGGTCCTGTCGGGTCCCCGGCCCGGGTCCCCTGGACAGGTCGTTAACCCGGCCCCGGGTCACCGGGTCATGTCGCGCACCCGGCCTGGTTCCCAGGTTCCGGTGACCACCCCGGCATCAGGACCCCGGGTCACGTGGGGACACCGGCCCCAGGTCAGCGGGTCACGTGGGGACCCCGGCCCCAGGTCACCTGGTCATGTCTGGTACCCAGCCTGGTTCCCAGGTTCCGATGACCACCCCGGCACCAGGACCCCGGGTCACGTGGGGACACCGGCCCCAGGTGACCGGGTCACGTGGGGACACCGGCCCCAGGTGACCGGGTCACGTGGGGACCCCGGACCCAGGTCAGCGGGTCACGTGGGGACACCGGCCCCAGGTCACCGGGTCACGTTGGGACCCCGGACCCAGGTCAGCGGGTCACGTGGGGACACCGGCTCCAGGTCACCGGGTCAGGTCGGGACCCCGGACCCAGGTCAGCGGGTCATGTCACGTCCCATGCCCGTGTCCCCGGGTTGGATTTTTACCCAGGCCCCGGGTCACAGGGTCATGTCGGGTCAACGGCCTGGGTACAACGGTCTGGTGACCACCCCGACCCCAGGTCCCCGGGTCATGACGGGACACCGGACCAGGTCCCCGAGTCCGGTCGACACCACAGCCCCAGGTCCCCGGGTCAGGTCGGCACCCCGGAACCAGGTCACCGGGTCATGTCGGGACCCAGCCCGGGTCCCCTGGACAGGTCGTTACCCCGGCCCCGGGTCACCGGGTCACGTCGGGTCGCTGTCCCGGGTACCAGTGTCAGGTGACCACCCTGGCCCCGGGAGACTGAGTCATACCGGTTCCCCGGCCCGGGTCCCCGGGTCAGGTGGTTACCCTGGCCCCAGGTCACCGGGTCAGGTCGGGACACCAGACCCAGGTCAGTGGGTCACGTGGGGACACCGGCCCCAGGTCACCGGGTCATGACGGGACATCGGACCAGGTCCCCGAGTCCGGTCGACACCACAGCCCCAGGTCACCGGGTCAGGTCGGCACCCCGGAACCAGGTCACCGGGTCATGTCGGGACCCAGCCCGGGTCCCCGGGACGGGTTTTTACCCAAGCCCCAGATCACCGGGTCCTGTCGGGTCCCCGGCCCAGGTCCCCTGGACAGGTCGTTACCCCGGCCCCGGGTCACCGGGTCATGTCAAGTCGCTGTCCCGGGTACCAGTGTCAGGTGACCACCCCGGCCCCGGGAGACGGAGTCATACCGGGTCCCCGGCCCGGGTCCCCGGATCAGGTGGTTTCCCTGGCCCCAGGTCACCGGGTCATGTCGCGACCCCGGACCCAGGTCCCCGGGTCGTATCGGGTCGCTGCCCCGGGTACCAGTGTCGGGTGACATCCCCGGCCCCAGGTCCCCGGGTCACGTGGGGTCCCCGGCCCGGGTCCCCGGGTTGAATCGGGACACCAGCGAAGGATCACCGGGTCCTGTCGGGTCCCCGGCCCGGGTCCCCTGGACAGGTCGTTAACCCGGCCCCGGGTCACCGGGACATGTCGCGCACCCGGCCTGGTTCCCAGGTTCCGGTGAACCACCCCGGCACCAGGCCCTGGGTCACGTGGGGACCCCGGCCCCAGGTCAGCGGGTCACGTGGGGACCCCGGCCCCAGGTCACCTGGTCATGTCTGGTACCCAGCCTGATTCCCAGGTTCCGATGACCACCCCGGCACCAGGACCCCGGGTCACGTGGGGACACCGGACCCAGGTGACCGGGTCACGTGGGGACACCGGCCCCAGGTGACCGGGTCACGTGGGGACCCCGGACCCAGGTCAGCAGGTCACGTGGGGACACCGGCAGCAGGACCCCGGGTCACGTGGGGACCCCGGACCCAGGTCAGCGGGTCACGTGGGGACCCCGGCAGCAGGACCCCGGGTCACGTGGGGACACCGGACCCAGGTGACCGGGTCACGTGGGGATCCCGGACCCAAGTCAGCGGGTCACGTGGGGACACCGGACCCAGGTCCCCGGGTCACGTGGGGACCCCGGACCCAGGTCAGCGGGTCACGTGGGGACCCCGGACCCATGTCAGCGGGTCACGTGGGGACACCGGACCCAGGTCAGCGGGTCACGTGGGGACCCCGGCACCAGGACCCCGGGTCACGTGGGGACACCGGCCCCAGGTCAGCGGGTCACGTGGGGACACCGGCCCCAGGTCAGCGGGTCACGTGGGGACCCCGGCCCCATGTCAGCGGGTCACGTGGGGACACCGGACCCAGGTCAGCGGGTCACGTGGGGACACCGGACCCAGGTCCCCGGGTCACGTCGGGACACCGGACCCAGGTCAGCGGGTCACGTGGGGACCCCGGCACCAGGACCCCGGGTCACGTGGGGACCCCGGACCCAGGTCAGCGGGTCACGTGGGGACCCCGGCACCAGGACCCCGGGTCACGTGGGGACCCCGGCCCTAGGTCAGCGGGTCACGTGGGGACACCGGCCCCAGGTCAGCGGGTCACGTGGGGACCCCGGACCCAGGTCAGCGGGTCACGTGGGGACACCAGCCCCAGGTCCCCGGGTCACGTGGGGACCCCGGCCCCAGGTCAGCGGGTCACGTGGGGACCCCGGCACCAGGACCCCGGGTCACGTGGGGACCCCGGCCCCAGGTCAGCGGGTCACGTGGGGACCCCGGACCCAGGTCACCTGGTCATGTCTGTTACCCAGCCTGGTTCCCAGGTTCCGATGACCACCCCGGCACCAGGACCCCGGGTCACGTGGGGACACCGGCCCCAGGTGACCGGGTCACATGGGGACACCGGCCCCAGGTCACCGGGTCACTTGGGGACCCCGGACCCAGGTCAGCGGGTCACGTGGGGACACTGGCTCCAGGTCACCAGGTCAGGTCGGGACCCCGGACCCAGGTCGGGTCATGTCACGTCCCATGCCCGGGTCCCCGGGTTGGATTTTTACCCAGGCCCCGGGTCACAGGGTCATGTCGGCTCAACGGCCTGGGTACAACGGTCTGGTGACCACCCCGACCCCAGGTCCCCGGGTCATGACGGGACACCGGACCAGGTCCCCGAGTCCGGTCGACACCACAGCCCCAGGTCCCCGGGTCAGGTCGGCACCCAAGAACCAGGTCACCGGGTCATGTCGGGACCCAGCCCGGGTCCCCGGGACGGGTTTTTACCCAAGCCCCAGATCACCGGGTCCTGTCGGGACCCCGGCCCAGGTCCCCTGGACAGGTCGTTACCCCTGCCCCGGGTCACGTCGGGTCGCTGTCCCGGGTACCAGTGTCAGGTGACCACCCCGGCCCCGGGAGACGGAGTCATACCGGTTCCCCGGCCCGGGTCCCCGGGTCAGGTGGTTACCCTGGCCCCAGGTCACCGGGTCAGGTCGGGACCCCGGACCCAGGTCAGCGGGTCACGTGGGGACACCGGCCCCAGGTCACCGGGTCATGACGGGACACCGGACCAGGTCCCCGAGTCCGGTCGACACCACAGCCCCAGGTCACCGGGTCACGTCGGCACCCCGGAACCAGGTCACCGGGTCATGTCGGGACCCAGCCCGGGTCCCCGGGACGGGTTTTTACCCAAGCCCCAGATCACCGGGTCCTGTCGGGTCCCCGGCCCAGGTCCCCTG